>SMLS01071918.1:0-24630 GCA_004785975.1 Popillia japonica
TCGTTTATGGTTCTGTCCCATTGTTTCCTTTCTCGTTCTTGTACAAATTGATTCGTATTCAAAAAAAATATAGTGGTTTCTTTTTTAATTAGTAAATAAAGGAAAAATAATCATAAAAATGACGAAATAAAATGTTTTGGGTCGAAATGAGGGATGAATTGAAAAGACGATAAAAATAGAGAAAATAAAGAAAGTGACTTCTTTATAATATATTAATGATAAGGTATATTATATCGATAAACGTGGAATATACTGAGAAAGGCTGTATTTTCATGTAATATTTGTCCGAATCGGAACTAAAGTGTATTATAAATATAAGTCTTTAGTTTCACATGACATACTGTATTAGGCTTAATTTAACTTAATATTTTATTGCTAAAATACATATTTGAGTTATAAATGTACATTTATATAGAATAAATGATTTTCAAATCTTATCGTTTTTTTCTTAAACGAACAATATAACGAAAATTAATAAAAAAGATCTGAACTCGATTCTTGCTTGGCTAGCTCTAATCTCCGCGTTTCTATTTCAGAAAAATGTGCGTGATCCTCAAATTTTCGATATTTGGCTTTCGAATTCCACTAGTGTTTAAGATAAGCGGTTTAGGGTATGATTGTATTGTTTTGTAAAAAGAAGGGTCGTATAGGTTCCATAAACTATTCTCACTACGACCTTTTGATTGGATCTATTCTAAATACCCCGTTGAAATGTAAGAAAAAATGAATTGATTTAAAAGCGAATGACATGCCAAAACAGTTTTGTTAATTTATATTAGATGCCAGCACCATAGCTAGCAGCTTCTTTTAAATCTGGGCATATGGTCCTTGAGTTTCGTTTAGATTAAGCATTCAGTAATCCACCTGCACAAAGAACAATGCAAGTCCTTTAATTATAATTTTTTGTTGTGTATAATTCCATTCGTGACATGACACATAATCATCACATAATTAGCAAAATGGGTATCAAACATACAGGTAATTATCTATACAATTATAGGTACCGTTTTAAACTTCTTTACTAATTTTGGCTATTGGCGTATAGATGGCACTACAAGTTTAATTGAGTTTTTATTTAATTAGATATTGAGAAATATAAATTTGTAATGTAAGAAACAAATTTAAGAACATATTTACTTAATTTTTCAGGATATTAAAAAGGATAATTCATGTCTATAAAAATAAAGCTAGATGGATCATAGATCATTATTTATTGTCATGCCCGTGGGCTTGGGTAAAACGGATACATCAGTCAAAAGTGAACTTGTCAGACGGACATTATACATGGACACATTTTCATCATCAAGTCGTCTTCACCATCGTTTCCTGTCTCACTTATTCAACATATACATATTTATCGTATGTGATATGCTGCGTCAATCAATTCTCATTCGAATCTTACATCCATACAGTTCAGAAGCCGAAAAATGCTTATCAGATGTTATTTGTTTTTTTTTGGCGCCATCTCAGTGACAAAACGCAATTAACTCGAAAAAACAAAATTTGTGTTTATTGTAAAGAGGGGGTATACGTGTATATATGTATATGTAAGTGTGTATTTTTAGTATGTTTAAAGTATTAATTGCGTACAAAATCTAACTATTGTATATAGTAATAATATATATGTTAATATATTAAATAGAGGTTATGTTTAAATATTTTTTTGTTTCGTTGGTTTTTTCTCTTTTTATAATCGTTAAAAATCAACTTTGAACTGTATGTTGTATTACAATAGCTACCAATCGCGTGAAAAAAATATATAGGTATATACAGTATGTTGTAATATAAGGTATAAGTAACATTATTTTGGGAATATGCTATTTATAAATAAGAAAATGTTTTCTTCTTTTCTTCTGTACAAGCGAAATTTTCAAGTTATATAAAGTATTATTACAATCCGAAAGAACAATTGATGTATGTTTCGTATGCGAAATAAAAACTTTCCTCCGCGTGTTATCACGAAAAACATTCAAGATTAGACATTTTGTTCGCCCTGAAGGTTTGCGAAATGCTGTTCACTAAATGGTAGTGTTAATCGTGATAACACGACCTTATCTCGCATATCGCTAAAACTGTACAAATTTATCGTTTGACGATTAACAACGTCACCTTTGCATTAATAGAGGGCGCTAATGAAACTATCGTTTATAACAAGAATATAAAAATTTACAAAGTCAAAAAATACATCACTTGCAAAGATACAAATAATTTTTCATATTATATTTATGTAGATAATATAAATTACATAAGAATTTATAATCACATACTCGTATATTAAAAAAATAAACAGATATCACAATGATATATAAATAATTTTCTTTAATTATATACAGGCCGCCAGAACGTAAAATTCATTAAGTGTTGTCATATTTTATTAATGAAAGTAAATTTGTCGGAAGATTTTTTTTTGCGAAAAAGCCTGTATATACTGGGAAGGATGTATTATTTACTTGGTTAGGTAGTTCGGTTAATAAAATGGTATCATTTTTTGTGTTGTTTCGATAGATACAATTTTCAACTTTGACGGCTGTCAGATGTAATTTTAGAATTGGCAAATCTGTCAAACTTGAGTAAAAAATTAATTAAATAATGTAGTAAATAATACATCATACAAAATATTTATACATATTTACATATTTTTTAAAAAATAATAACAAAATATCAATCATTGTCCCACCTAATACAATAGAATAATTATAAAAATACAATCATCATCATTTATACGATAAGAACTATTACGCCGAGAAATCATATGTATTATATATTTTTTTAATCCTATCGAAGAAGTATAAATCTAATCTACAAAAGGTTTCAGAAAAGGTATAAAAGTGAAGGACCCTATTACACGAAGAAGAATACTCACTTAATAATACACAATAATACAGATATAACAACGTTATGCACAATATTATTTTACAGCTTTAATAAGGCGTTATCTGCTTTTCGTTAGCTGAATTAGCTCAATGACAGCTTGAGGTAAAAACATACTTCAATTGTTTAGAATCTTTTATAACACCCGTTTAAGGGCAGTTTTTTTGGAGGGGAGGAAGGAGCTAAGAAATTTTGGATTTTGGAGGAAAAGGGGGGGTTTCATTTCTTTTAATAATATATTAAGCAGGTTACTTAGAATATAATGAAAAACAGCCAAACATAATATTTATATCACATGCAATTCAACAATTAATTGTTTCCTCTTTAAATTATTTTTTTTGTTATATTACAATAAAGGTTCATAATATTTAGTGTATTTTCTTTTGTTTTCGCTAGGTTTTTATTATTAATTATATTTTTACAATATTTTTCCTTTATTGTTTTTGTCGTTATTTTATTTTTTGTTTATTTTATATTAACACGATCTATATTGATTTTTTGTTATATTTTTTTGTTCGTTTTGTTTTTTATAATATTACTTTCAAGTAAAAAAGCAGTTTATTCAATTCCAATAAAGCAACTATCCAAGGAAGCATAAAATAGTTATTCTTAACAAAAGCCTATTTCAATTTCACCTTTTTTTAAAATAAAACTGGGAGAATAAACAAATTCGATGTCACAGCCGATAAGGGCGTTTTACTAACATGTATTTACGTTAGAAAATTTTTATTTAATGAATTTCTTTTACATCGTTGTTCAACTTTAAATGAAATTTTTATTTACGTTGATTTTATGCTTCCCTGTATATATTATGTATATAATATATTTATATCAATATATTAATAATATATCCTTGGATATGATTCATATGTTTCTTTCTTATTTATTTATTTTTGTTATCTATAATACAATGTGCGCTGGTTTTTTCTTTTTTTTTTTAATAGTATAACCTACACGATTTTCACGTATTTTTCACTTATACATCTTTATTTTACGAAACTCTATATATTCATCATTCTCCCAATTCTATGTATACTCTTTTATCTAGTTTTAGGAGTCTAGACTATCATCTCTTTTTAAAATAGCAATTTGAACATATTTCCTTTCATTCTTTTATCGAGGTTGTTTCTTCGTTTTATTTATTTTTTTAAATTAAATTTTAATAAGCTGTTTCTAGAATATAGTCTTAAGTATATTTTTGCATTACTTCATTATATGTCTTTATACAATTGTTCATTCGTCATTTTTTTTTTGTTGGTTTTCAAAAATTATATTAATTTTAATTTTTATTATTTATTAACTATAGTTCAGATATTTAGATGGATGATCTATTTTATATTATTAATTATTTGGAATTTCTTGATGGTGACAAGATAGAGTCTTATAAATCGTAAATTAATATAGTATTATGTTATAATATACCTTTTACTTCACGTAATTTTATTCGATTTCAAATTCGAACTGATCTCGAAACTGATTACGTCTAATCTAGTTAATTAGTTGCGTCAGGATTGAATTCCTGTTCGTGGTTCACTGAAACAGAATAAGAGATTACGTTTTTATGGATTATATTTGATGTATGTAGATGCAGAAATGAACTAATAACATTGAAATTATATCAAAAAACCATGCACACATTATTTTGAATATCATACCTAAAATACCTAAAGTCATGCTAAATTATATAAAGATATAACATTAAAAAAAAAGATTTCAGACGTTAGAATAAATTTTGACAGCTGTCGAAAGTACAATTTCATAACTGTCAAGTTTAGGTTGGATTTGTTGGCATTTTGCGGAACATTCTGAACACTTTCACTGCTGAAGTTCGTTTTAATAATAGCTATGCAAGCAATTTCACAATATTGTTTGACAGCTGTCGAAATTATACCATCATTTCTAGATTTTGACGTTTTATATGTATATAAAAAAACACGAGGTAACAGGCAAACACGCAAGATAGTATTAATATATATTAAGGGGAGTGCAAATGTGATAAATGTTGTAACAAAAAGCAAAAAGGAACAACATGTACGAAACGATCAATGAAACGTTTAAAACGATATTAAAAGAAAACACTTAGAGGTTGAATAAAATCGTGAAGAAAATGATATAAGCGTACCTAGACGATGACTCATTGACGGTCGGTGTTTACTACACATATGTCAAAATGTCACAAAAAAATAGAAGAGGACGGGGATATGTCATTTACAAGTTTTAACAGCTTCAACTTTTAAAATTAAAAGGTGGTGGAGGATGAAGAGAACGACGAATGTGGAAAAGGTGTTTTTTAGTACTTAGGTAATATTAAAATAAATAAACATAAACAGAACAAGACGTGATGATATGATGCGAACGTGTTCGTGTTTTGTTTTGTTGAACGTAAGGAGACTACAATTTGAGGGAATCTAGACTAGCCATGGAACTGCGTCGTGATAGACCGAGAGAAGGAGGTCCACTAACCAGGGATGTAGTTCCGAACAGTTTGTACCAGCCTATGACGATGTTGCTTAGATTCAGGTCGTCCAGCATGATTTGAGCGACGCCCATGAAGACTTTTTTGCCTTCAATACGTCCGTAGTCACCCCAAACAGTGACCTGCAATGTTTTCGTGCTAATTTCATCATTCTCTTCAGTTTAAAAATATCTTACCTGAAGAACACAGCCTTGAAATGGTTCTCGAAACGCTAACTGCTGTTGGTAGAGCGGGTCTAACGTCCTCCTCGCCGTTGATGTCTTCGCTTTCGCTATGCATTTCTTACCGTTCACTAAATATACTTTAACGTAAGGTGCTATGAATTTGAAAGCAAAATAAATTAATTATTCGTGTTGACGGAGGCTGCGTTAGATTTACCTGGTAACACTCTAGATCCGGCTCTGGCTTGGAGACCTCTTGCTCGTATAACTTCTACTTCGAGGAAACCTTTCTGATAACACAATGATAATTGGATGTCTCCAAGAGCTGGGGCTCCCAACACTTGTCTACCGACAAGTTGTCCTGGTCCCAAACCGTCGATGAAGTCCGCCAATTGACCACCTTCGCCTGCTAATCTTAGCGAAGGTGACCATCTACGATTATCCGGGAAAATAGGAATGAGAATTATGTTTTTCATTTTTTTTTATATTATTTTAAATGATAATCAATTTTTTTTTGGGAATGAGTACGAAAAATATTGATTATCATTTCGACATTAATAAAATTTAAAATTTTTAATAAAAGAACAAGTTGGTAGACAAATATATAAGTATAATATTAAAAATATTTTTAAGATTAATGTATACAAGATGTAATACTGAAGATGAGCGTGGAGCGGACACAGAAACGTACATAGAGAGCAATAGAACTCTGGGCCAATAGCTACTGCTAAGAAATTGGTGTACTGACATATCGGAGAAAAATATGAAAAACAAAATTAAAAACTAGAATTAGAAAATTAAAGAAAAAGTGTTATCATAACAGCCGTGTTATCAAACGGTGAATGGTTGTAATAATAATAATAATAATAATACATATACATAGATTTAGATAAATACAATAAACATGCTTAAATAGTTGCAAAAACATGCGTTCTATTATTAATATAACAAACATTTCTTAACAACATTAAATTTTATACATTATATCTCTATTAAAACACCTGCATTTCATTTGTTTTTAATTTAATTTAATCAAGATTGTTTTCGTTGCTTTTTCTTTTTTTTTTGGTAAAGAAGCATGCTAGTTATGCTAAAAGAAAAGGTGAGGATCTTACAAAGATAAATACGTACATATGCGATAATACATACCATAGATTTGCGTAGAATCAACCTGCAGATTTGTCAAATTTACTAACATTGAATGGATCAAAAATAATTCATTGTGGGGGCGCCACACCTAGATCTTACCCATTTTTTTTTAATCTTGTCATATTTACAAATGCACGCCCTACTTTAGAATGTTAGAATTAAGTTTCATTCAAATCTGAGGTATATTGGTCATTTTTTTTTTACAAAATATGCTTCAATGCTTTTTAGAATTATACTGATTATTCTGGATATTCGTCAAATAGCCGTCATATATACCTTTCACGTTGTTAGATATGTTGGTCATATATTCGGCCAGAAAATGTCTTTGATGGACGTAATCGTAATGGCCGTAATTTTTCTATTCGTTGGTAAAGTCACCTATTTTTTGTATCGACAATTTGATCAACTACATCCTTTAAAATGACGTCGTAAGGCTGTGACGTAATATGGTATATGGCCAATTGTTGCTTTACATTCAGTGGGGTATAGTTTCTTTTTCTATAGTAGCTTTTGTTGCTTGGTCAGGATTAATTAGTGTTAGTATCTTGATAAGAGCATCTGATAGTAGCTATTGTAAAACTATAGTACGATAATTAGTAGTACATATACAGATTGCTGAGTACGTCATATTGACGTATCGTCAGGCTAGTCGAAACATGAACGTTCCTATTACGTCATTAATCCGTCATTTGAGTTTAAACTAATGCGATTTTCTTGCTAAACGTCTAGAGCGGTTCACCTACATACATATGTATTTCATATCCCTTTTTTTGGAAACTTTTAATTTAGAATGCTGATCTGTCAATTCTGAGTTTATACAATAACGGAAGAACTAAAAGTTATCCAGACGAAAGCAATATTTTGAAGGTTTTGAAAGGTTTTAAAAATTAAATTGGGATATTTCAAAATATAACTTTCCTTTGAACAACCTCGTACTATAAATATACAGAAAAACATACATAGTTAACACCAAATATTGTTGGAGAAGAAGTAAAATAAAGTAATGATACATTCAAAACGGAAAAGAAGAAATAAAACGTTAGGTTAGAGATAGATATATATGTACACAGAAGAGAAAGAGCAAGATAAAGTAAAGATAATACAAAATGCAACACCGCAGCCATGAGCCAAAACAAAAATGGAGTATATTGGTTTAGTTTTAAAAGAGGTACATTTAATAATAATAATAATAATACATTAAATAAATCTAAACATATACAATATACATTTTATTTTTGGAAAAGTGTGATAGCGTGATTAAAGGGAAAAAATGACAAGATTAGAGGATTCTTCTGCAACTTATCTTTTCCAAAATAATATTTAATTCTAAAAGAGAATTTGATAGTTTTTTTGTCTTATTTTTTTTTTGTTAATCAGAGAGAGAGAGAGATAGATCATTTCGACATTCGGTAGTGGTAGTACTAGTAGTAGCAGTAGTAGTAGTAGTAGAGACAGGTGTTTTGTAGTGGTAGGGATGTACTTACGAAGATCCCTCGGAGCTCGAGATCGAGTTCAGGCTGGACGCCCTCTGTTCAGTTGAACGTGCGGCAGGGAACACGGGCACCACCTCTTGAGAGCGTTGAATATTTGAGGATGCTCTCTTTCTACTGTATCCGCTGTCTAAGGGCGACAAAATACGTTCACATTATAAGAACTAATTTGGCGAGCTGGCAAATTTTTGGGAATGCGTTAATTAGTGGTTGTCATTATTGTAATTTGATCCTATTGATTGCGCCAATAGGTTGGTATTATGTATATAAAAAAATAGCTGTGATACTCTTATGAAATAGTTAGTTTAAATAATTCCAAAGATATTACCATAAAAATAATGAAGCTTTGAATAATTTGCGCCAAATAAGGTGAAATTAATTTTATTAGAAATATGTTGTCAGTTTTTTTAGGAAGCTTCTTAAGGTTGACTTCCTGACACAGGCCCAAACCAAACAATATTAAAGAGCATTTATTCGTACATATACACCTACAGATGTAAGTTATACGTCATTAAGGAATATAACCTTTGTTACCAGCGCCGCCACCATATTTCAACTGGATGGATATGTACGCGATAAATAGCATTAATCGGATGATAATTGAACGTTAAATGGATATCTTGAGTCTTGCGACAGTCGCAAATTCCTGATCTTCTTTGAGGATTTTGATGACGTATATTCGACGAAAATATAACATAACAACAGCAAGAGGTAATTTACTTTGTTGGAGGTGTGACTTGAGCCAAAAAGCGAACCAGCCAGTGCCACCAGTGTGATAGATGGACCAACATGCTTGTGTTCCATAAATCCAACAAAGTTCGGGATGAATGTTTCGCAATATGATAGTTTAGAGATTAAAGCCCAAATTTGTAGTTCATACTTATGGTTAATTCCACTGAATTGCACTTTCAACTCAACATGAGTCAATACGAATGTTGGGCTAGTTCATAATAGTTTTCCGTAGAAGATTTGTTAAAAAATCTGACAACATACTTAGCAAAATCTAAAACAGTTAACAGTTTAAATTTATTTTTCTACCATCCCCTATTTTGGCGTTCATTCCAATAAGGAACACAATATAACTTAATAAAATTGTAGATTTTTTTCAGCAAGAAAAAGTAAAAGCCCTATTTTAAGTATAATTATTTTAATTGACACTTGAAAATAGTAAGTCATCTGTAAGAGAAGGAATTAGATAATATAACAGAACATATCCCATGTTATACATAAATCTCTCGAAATACAGAACAGAAACGAAACGAAGAGGCTCAAGAAAGGCACACGTTCAAGTAAATATATAGTATAGTATAGCAAGCAATAGCTTCCACTAATACACTACGTCATAACGATGCTAGAAAATATAATAATAATAATAATAATAATAATAAAACAGAAGTACTAAACGCAACAAAATTAAATGTAATCGTCATAATATAATACAATGATTTAATAATAATAATAATAATAGCAAACATTTTCTAAAGAAAAGATTGTATACTAATTCCTACGTTATGCATGTTTCTAACTATAGAGGTTCCAACTGTACTTACAAAGCATTTATTTTAATGCAATAAAATTACAACGTTAGAATATTAATGATAGAGATTTTCTTGTTACCCAAATCCATATCGATACAATAATTTTTAAAAATTATTCTTATATTGAGATTAAATAAAACAGAATAAAATAAAATAATTTAATACAACCAATCTCCTTCGTTTACACAATCATTAGATATATATATATATAAAATAGAACTAATAACATCTCTCTATGTACTGCTTTCTGTATGCTTCGCTCTAGGAAGAAGAGGTCCTGTTCGAGATAGGATCTGAGGACTCGTAGGAGGAAATTCTTTATTTTTTTTTGCTCGTTTGAGGAGGAAGTTTTCTACATTAATAATAACTGAGATCATCGAACCTGTCGCCATCTGTCGACAGATCGCCTTCACTAGACGCGGAAGAACCTTGTTTGGACAGCTTCACATCGCCTGGTATCACTTCTTCTGATCTATGGACGGTAAATGATGTTTTTCCGCGTTTCCCGAAGCCCATCCTTCTCTTTTTACCTGCGTCGGACACTTCGATTATCAACGATTTGAGTATTCTTTTTTTGGGAATAAACTGAGACGGCAAAGGATAGAGCTGCATACCACACATACAAAACATAGCACATTCACACTTGATACATATATAAACTAATCTATTAATTCACTTCTTTTCGGTAATAAGTACATATGTAAATATGTATTTAGATATAATAATAATAGAAGTAAATATCTAATTCGACAGAAAAGAGATACTACATACTGGTCTTTCCACAAAGACAACATCCACAATAATAATAAAATTAACCAATAAAAGAAAAGAAAAAAGAATCATTTTCTCGAGCGGCGAAGTCTGCCCCGTTTTAATTTAGGTGACAAGCCTTACCTGTCGCCGACAGCTGGCTGGTCGAATTGCTCTTTTTACTCAACCCGAATTGGTTCTGCCTATCGCGTTCGCGATCGCGATGGCTATCTTTCCTAGTCGGCTCCTTCTGAGGTACTTCAAGACCGTGCAGTTGCCCCACAGCAGTATCGCTCAAACTCCCATCTAAATCACAATTTTCTTTTAAATCTTCATCAACATTAGTAGTTATAATTGAGCGATTCTAGATCAATCATGGAAATTCATCTAGAACCCCTCAATTATAACTACTAACATTCAAGACTAAATCTTACCAGTTTTCTCATCAGCAGGCGTCTCATTATTCGACAAACTCCTCGTGAAAGTTCCCCTTTTAACGCTACCATCTCGATGATGGTGCCCGTGATGATACTGGTGATGTTCCATCGTCTCCATGGGATCTCTGATCTCGACCTCCACCCTCTCCCTGGGTATCCGCGAGGCCGGTTGTTGCCTGTGCCCGCTGCCGTAGGAGTATCTGTCGCTGCCGCCGCCGCTCGGGTACTCCGAACTGTCAGGGTTAAAAGCATGTTTAGGACTACTGGAACGACTAGCACTACAATTGTGATTGTCGTTATTATCACTAGCGGTACGCGAGTCTTTAAACACCGCATCGTCTTCGGCGAACGAAACTTGACGCTCGGGTTTTGTCGAGGAGCACCGCTTAAAAAATTCGTCCTTATCGATAACTGTTTCGATCGAGCTATCCTTCTCGAGGATCGCACTGGATTTCCTCGCGTTAATCGCGTTTCTGCACCGCTCGAAAAATGCATCGTCTTCACTGAGATTATCTTCCTCTTGCGGTACTAGATCTGCCGAAACTTCCAAGGAAGTATCGGATGATTCAGGATCGATATTCAGTATATCGGTCCTGACTTCGTTAATTATTGATCTAAGCATGTTCGAGCACCAATACGCTGAATCGTTATTCCGAATTTGCTTTAAGATACTTTTTCCTAAAACGTTCCAACGGGAACCGGTTACGTGAGTATCACCGTTAGTATTAATTTTTGCAGCCTGCGGCTCGATATGCTCGAAATTCTTTTGATTACTACATTTAAAGCATTTTGGATTGATTATAGCAATATTGTTTGGGGGTTTAGCCGAGTTAGCTTCGGAAAAATTGGCGAGGGTTTCGTTTATGTTCGTGGTGCGATTGGAAGGTGGTGCTGGTTGGAATGAGGGGGGATTCACTTTATTACCGAAATGATTGACGGGTTTGTTTGAGGTTTCGTCAGTCTCTAAAACGCTAAAAAGTGTTATATTAATTTCTGGGATTATATTAATGTTTTGGTGTAAGTCTGAATTGCAAATCTTTCCTCAAAAAGGTTAACAGTATAATTTGATCTTAACAACATGCACTGGTTATGTAGATTTTAGCTAATCAGCTAATTAATTTGATCAAAAAAAATCTGAGAACGAGACAAAATCTGATTCATTGAAACACTCATTCAAAACAAACCGTGTTTTCCGCAATTCTGGTAAAGCTGCGTGGTTTCAGCTTTTGTTTTCCTAAATCTCTATGAAATATCGTTCGTCAGTACATGACTATATCATTAACAGATCTCTAGCTTTGTTTAAAACGATTTTTAACAATTTTTAACTAAGAAAATCTAATTAGGAGCAAACGTGTTCAAACTTGCTGATTATAGTCACTATTTTTTCTTTTGCGTACTAGTTTAGGCCAATGATAACATCAACCAATCCCTTACACTAAAAATATTACCACTACAAAACTATAAAACCACGCTATAACGTCATAGAAACTACATAAATACTTCCGAAGATTGCTCGCGTAGGTAATCGGCCTACGGCCCGGTTCCTTCGGTCATTCAATTGAGCCCGACCCCGATAACTGTATTTTGGGAAAAACTTCTATAAATTTAGTTTTTCTGAGGCGTATCGTTTAGTAAATGTTAACTATGATCTCTTCACCGCGTTAGTGTCAGGTAAACGTCATTTTAACGTCTGTAACGGTCTACAACTGCTGAATTGGCTAAATACGGTCTGACTCATCGTGGGATATATGGACACTTTTTTTGGGGCAAATCACTCTTCAAAAATCTTGAAAATATTTTCTAGTTTGTGCTTAAAACTTGAATAATGCATACATAGACGAAAGCAAGAAAAAATGTATATAAAATACAATTTTCTGCCATAAATTTGCACTATAAAATTTTGCTAAAGTGCCAAATCTTCAAACTTATCTGTCAATATCAATATTTGTCATCTGTCAAAATTGACAACCCTGCAAATGATTTTGACGTTCACATTAATGACATTTCTAAATAAAGCCAGGTTTACAGAGCACGAATTTAGTATTATTCTTATTAGTTTTGTCTAGATTGTTAACCTTCTTGCGAGAGAAGCTGCACACCCCTCTAGTGTTCGAGTGTAGCACTAACTGACATTTCTTTCTTCGAATATTTTAATTAATTAGAGCAAAATTCGCTTACCTGACTACACGACTATTCCTCGGCCTCTCCGATTGCGTCGAGAAAGCGCTACTCGTCACCGACGCCACCGATTCCATATCACTATCGAAGTCCACGGTACCGCCCAACGGCTCGCGATCCCTATCCGGCGATAACACTACCTTCCTAGTTCTCGTATGCGTAGCGAGATCACTATCACTGAGTCCACTGTACCGTCTCTGTTCCCAACCGCTACCGGATATTCGATAGGTGGGTACCTGTTGGTAGCGCATGTTTCTCGTCGTCCGAATCGGCCGTTCCTCCAGGTCCTGAGCGACGCGCTCCTGCAGCGCTCTAGCTAAAGCGTGCGGCACTTGAGGTAACTGGCGTTTCTTCGGCGAACCCGTAGGCGTAGCTGTGGCTGAACGGGATTGGAAACGGGTTGAACCGTAGCCCGGAGCTGGGTAATCTATTCGGACGTCCGGTGGTGATAGGGAACGGTGATCGGTTGCTGAGCGACGCGGCGATTTCGAACGGGAACGTGACATGTGTAAGCTGGGTGATTCGCAAGGTGCCGCCGAATGGGAACGCTGATTTATCGCACCACCCTTGAATAAAATTTTTGTTTAATCGGTGATGCTGATTATTTCAATTAAGACTCACCCTTCTATAATTGGGATGGTTGTAATATTGCACGGGCTCCTGATCCCTCCTAGATCTCCTGTCGTTTTCGCGCGGCGGACTCGCCGAACTCCCAACGCTACTAACGCTAGCACCGTCAGCACCTCTCCTCTCCCGACTCCCGTCGATTTCGCACTCTGATGGGGTGTCCGAATCGGAGAATCTTGAACCCGTACTGGGCGGTGATAGGTGTTCGCTGGGAGTTAAGGCGACTTCTTCGTGAGGACCTAGAGTCCTCCACATCGGTTGTTCTTCGAGCGGCCACAGTTCCACGACGGTTTCGCCTAGGAAGTCGTTAGCTCCGTATTTCACGTAATCCCAAACCGTAATCTCGAGGGCTCGCATCCTCAAATCGGCTCGGCGTAAGCCGGAGTATTCGAAAGTTTGGTTCCACATAGGTTCGGTGGTACCTTTGTGCGGGAAAATGGCAAAAATTAAGGTAATTTTAAACAGTTGGTCGTAATATGGGTAACCAACCTGCTAGAGTCCTGGTTCTTCGTTTGGACTTCTCAGATCTATCAGGTAGGAGGAATAATTTACAATAGGGATTCCGTTGTTGATGCGGTGATCTCGGCTGTAACCCCGACGCGCACACGATAGTCACTAAAAGTTGCAGAGACGACGGGTCGAAGACTAGACGAATTTGGATCCGACCTCCGACGCTGGGAGCTAATGAGGGGGCCGGCCGCGGTCTCTCCGGACTTCCCGGAGAAGTCACCAGAACGTGAGGTCTATCGTAGGATTCGCTCTCCGGCCATTGGGGTTGCCCTAATCCAGCGGAAATTAAAATGAGGCGATAATGCATGATTCGATTTTTTGAGGTGGTATTTTTGAAAATTGTTGGATTGATAGATGGCGCCCAACAGTGTTCAAAATCAACAAATTTCCTATTTTTTTTTCACTTTTATTTGGCTGAAATGTTGGAACAATTAACAATAGTGATAGAACAGAAAACATGTAAAACATAAACACTAAAACACAATACGAACACAGTGAGTGAGTTCAAATCTCGTTCAAAGATTATTGACGTCTCGTTTAAATTAGTTGTTGCTCCCATGAAAACGAAAAAATGCTCTAAAATTTTGTTTTTTTGCCTTTTATTAACATCCATATACTAACAACGAGAAACCAAAACGACAAACACAGAAACATCACACTAATGAGTTAAAAGAACATCAAAAACTAATCCAGCTAATACAATCAAAGGAAAAATGTGTTTTCCTGGCATATATTTTATTCTTGTTTAAATAGAAATGGGGTTTAATAGAGAAGTGGAAAGAGGGGGTGTAAATAAAGTGCTTTAGTGTTTATGAACAACAATAAAAATTAAACCAAAAACATATAAAAATAAGGTGCTGTGCTCGTTGACCATCAATTAGTAGCTAGATTCGCTTACCAATTCATTTAATCATGATTTAAAATTATCAATTTATGCGGTGTTAAAAGCGATTTTTGCGTGTGAATCGTTTCAAAGCGGCTTATCGGTAGTATCAAATTTTAATAATTCAATTTTTTGTCATTTAATCTGATCGTACCTCTATACGCCATCGATTGCTTCCAAACAACCTGAGCGGCTCTCCTACTACCCATACTTCTCGAAACGATGAGCTCCACATTTATCTCGTGCTTACTCTCGGCTATGATCTCCGCTACTTCCTGATAACTTTTCCCCTGCAGAGGTCTCCCATTCCATTCAATAACTTCGTCACCTTTAAATATAAAACAAATTAATTTTAAATTTGCCGCCAAATCCGCGTTAAAATCTAATTTATTTTTTGACGAGAACGAACCTGGTCGTAATTGTCCTTCGACATCGGCGATACTGCCCTTCTTCACTTTCTCGATGATAGCACCTTTATGGCCGTGATCCAGGATCTTGCCGCCCACCACTTTTAATCCTAGAATCGCGGCGCTCGATCCCGTCGGTTCTCTGGTACCTCGTCGCAATATCATATGGCCTATCATGCGGGTACCATCGGAAGACACTTGCCAGGATAATGGGTGCTGTTTTTTTTGGGAGGAGACAAAGACATAAATCTAGGTTGTAATCGTATGAGATGTAGGATATTGATTAAGATGTAAACAAAGATGATAACATAAAAAAAACTACTACTTTGTTAAAAAAAAATTAAGGAAGTGAAAATATTGTGGATTATTTTTTTGTTTATAAATTTTTGCATAGACCCAAACTTGTCAGGTTGTCGGGAGAGGGTTTCATCAAACGGCAAACCCATGCAGTGAAGCCTTAAATTGACAATCATTAATCTTTGATCAAACTTTGAGAACCAGTCAAAATTTTGCCATCAACAAACTACAGTTGACCATAAATGAAAAATCTCAACCAACTAGGATACAACTATCATTAGAGAAGCTCCAGCCATTAGCGCCAGCTCAGTAAAATACCCAGAAGAAATGAAATTTTGGAAGTATCTTTCAGGTCCACTTGGGTTGACTATAATGCAACTAGTATTTCGTGGACAAACTAGTTACGAAAACAGGCGTTACTTTATAAGAAAAGAAGTTCTACGTTGACGTCAGATTGCTTGCTGGGTAGCAAGCAATCTGACGTCAATTTTAAGTAATTTTTAGGCGCTTATTCGTCACAATCACTACCACAACCATATCCTATAAAAGGAGTGATTACGTAATTAATGTGACATGCATTTAACATGATTTCAAGGACAATGTTCTATACAGACAGGAGAGGCTTCTAGAACGACGTCAAAAATACGTCATATTCACCGTATTTTGTTTTCATGTTGTCAAACTGACGTCGGAAACGTCATTATAAGTAAAAATTCTGTCAAATATTCCCCCAATATTCGTAAGCATAGATAGACTGATTGCACAAATGCCGTCAAAATGACGTTGTAGTATGTTATGTACTGGATAGGTGTTCAAAAGCCCGTCAGCTGCACAATTAGCTGTAAGCTGTATAAAAGATAACTGGCTGTATAAGAGATAAAATAACTGTATAAACAGTATAAAGAAAGTAACTGTATAAAACAATTAGCTGTATAAAAATAAGTAGCTGCATAAAAGCCAATGAGTTAGCTACAGCTAATTTTATAAAAAACCGTTGATTTGTATAAGCAGTACGAAAGAAAGTGTTGTTATGTAAAAGACAGACAGCTATATAACACATAGTTAGCTGTATAGCAAAGGCAGAGCCACTTGTAGAACTGTCTCTCATTTGTATAAATAGCTGTATAAGAGAGCACACAGCAGTCGTGAAAAGCTGTATAAGAGAGCACACTTTCACGACTGCTGTTTACTGCGTTGAAGTCTTCAGGGTGCTCTAGCTTAGTAAAGTTTTCATTTGACGTTTCATTTATCATGCTGTCAGTTAACTGACAAAATGATCAGAGAAACGTCAAGTGATAACATTTCTTTGTAAAAACTTCCGAAAGACTTCCACGCAGCAGCTATATTTAGCATCTACGTATTATATGAGTCATCAAATATCCGTGAATTGTAGCTATCGGTTTATACAGGCTGTTTACGAGAACTGACTGCGCTAGAACCTGATCAGCATACCTACTCATCCTCCTTGTATCTAATGCTTTCCGGAATGATGGATAGCAATCTATTATGTAACTATATAAAAGAGAACGAGTTATACAGGGTGTCTACGAATTCGAGACGCATTAGCACTAGCTAAACATAACTTTTTTTTCCTCAATTTTATTTTGTGTGATCAAAAAAGTCTGGATTCGTTTTAAAGATGGTCGAGGTTGAAGGGAGGGGGTGGTTAAACTTGTGATGTCAGGATAATAAAAGTTAGATTATCGACCCCCAGCATCATAATTTTAAAACGGTGCAATTTTTTGCGCCAGAAACGGATAAATCAAGTTCCAACGCAAATAAGCTGCATTGCGCATAATATTATTCAAAACAAGGAGACCTACAAAACACAATCTTGGCAACATTACAATAAAATATGAAGACGAGACGTATGAATGTGGCTGTAGTGCATAATCGACAGAGATATGTATACGTATATGTATGTATATTAGGAATTGAATAGATACTTACGACTAATTCCAGGAATAGAATCCATTTTATAATTCAAATTAGTTAATTAAATTTCATCTAAATAAAGAAAATAGAATGTTTTCTTCGTCTTTTTTTCGAAACAACTAACTTCGACGTACACTCCACGTAAAATCCCCCTTAAATAATCCTGTACACATTCGACTAACTTTACTGTCGTTTAACTGCAGTAATAAATACTAGGTCACACTGGGGTAGTTCACCCTTACCACGCGAAAGATGCCGCTTATCTGGCGTGCTAGTCCCGCGATAGTCCCCCCTTTACCGTTTTTGGAAGGGAAGACGCGAATTTTTTGGGAATGATCCAAGCGACATATGGGCCCGGCGGTTGTATGTGTGTACTCTTATATATGAGAGCAAAAAAAAGTCTAGTCATTCGTTCCGACTACACAAGAGAGGAAAATTATCTTTTATGTTTTTGAGGAGGAGAACGAAAATAATAAGAAGGAAAAGTCTTTTTGTTCTTTAGGCACGCCGTTCGCCGGAGATTTGCATATGAATGTTGTAGCAATGCCCGTTTTAAGCCCAGGAATTGCGGAATCAGAATCGATATTATGCATTAGTAGAATGTACACGTTACGAAACGTTGAGAATAATTGCTTGACGTAGGAATAATAATAATAATAATAGTAATAATCCACATATTTTCAACGACATCATTAATAAATATACAATCAAGAGAAACATCTAACATGCGTTAGTGTTCAAGCCATGCTTTCGCAAACACTACACAAGCTAGGCGAGTTCCAAACGAAACACGTGGCGGGAATCCATTGGGAAATGATTCAAAAAATACGGTGATATCAAAATAATCTCATGCTAATTCGCTGTCGGTTAGTGGTACAGATTTATTTTGACAATATTCTGTTGCTATGCTATATTACTATCGATTGTGGCAATTGTTTCGGTGGATTAGCTAAATTGGTGCAAGTATGGTTGTCATCATCATGAATAATGTTAAGGAAATGGTTTCGTTTAAAGAAATTAGATTTGGAACGTGAAAGTTTCAATCGAAAATTGAAACTAATTAAAAAAAATGTATGTACAAAATTTTGTGATATACAGGGTGTTTATTAAACATACGGCAAGAATTCTGAGAGGGGCCTACTATGTTGTATGGCCGGTCGGCAGACCTACAATCATTTTGACAGTCTTCCTGTCTTTATCCAGCAGACCTCTAGTAAATTCAGGCTTCTGTTCCTTTAAGAACTGTTGGGTCCTGCTGATTTTTGCCACTATTTCCTGGACATGTATATCCATTCATCCCCTTCACGTCCTTGTGGCTGGGACGCCAGATCAAAGTTAGTTAGTAGCCTTCTTCATGTGTCTGTTCCATACAAGTCTTTGGTCAAAACATACCCCAAATTATTTTGCCTCTTTTTGATACAACGAACCCTTTCATGGTGGTAAGAAAGAGTCATCGTCAGTAGTTTAACGCTTTGTTTCACAAGCACATAAGCCGCACTAAATTTGACAGATACAGAATTATCAATCACGAAACGAAGTCAAAATGAAATCCAAGATGTCTCCGCAAAAAATCATCGAAGGACAAAATATATATAATCTCTTCAATTTTCGCCGCATGTTTAAACTAAACACACTGTATATATATATATATTATGTATATAGACATAAATATAGGTGATGTTTATATTCGGAAGTAGAAAAAGACCTTTGGGGCATCTCCGCGCGTAGAATCCTCGCTCGACGTGAACGTGGACGAGGTGTCAATTCCGGAATCGCGATGGGAATCCTGCGAGCCCTGCCTGTCCCATGGTTCGTGCTGGTCGAAGCGTACCGTCTTCTTCCGGCGCTCCTTGAAACATCGGTTGTCGGCCGTGACGTCTTGCAGGGGGCGGTGTTGCGGTGCCACGATATAATGGCTCAACGGTGGCCAATCCCCGTTACCTCCTAAACGTCAAGGGGTCGTCATTTCAAACTAACCAACCATCACCCGTTTCACACTTACCCTTACTTTACGTATTAATTAATTAATTATATTAAGGGGGAGGGTATTATAAAAATGATTTGTCTGCGTTCGTGTTACTGTCTGAATTCCTTTTTTCCGATTTTAAAATAGATTATGATTTGTTTTCGTTAGACGGTGATGTGAGATTTTGTAGAAAATTTTGACGTATGGTAGTATACAATGATTCAGTAAAGTATTTCTTGTGAAAATGTGTTTATTAACTAACTAAGTCAGTAGTATGTTATGTGGTATTATGGAGTCGCATTTTATCCAAAACTCTAGAGAAAATAATAGAGCTGTGAATGCAGAATTTTCCAAAGGGCAACCCCCCAAATACATGAAAATATTTTTTTTCTACAAGGATAGGGTCTCAAATTAAACTGCCGATGTGACAAACTCATATGCAAACCCTCTTCTGGCTTGTGTCGCATATTCAGATTTCTTTGAATCCAACTTTTTTCTTGGAGGACTTCATTGATAGATTTTGGAAACACGCACAGTTGAGTGGCGCAAGTTAATATGATAAAACATTTTTGGCTGCTCTATTTACATATTTTATTCTGACAGGTACCAAATAGGACCAATACAATTAGGCAGTTACAAGGTTGTGTTATAAGTCTTAAATACTCTACTGAATATCTATATTTGTGGCGTACAAATGGAAATTGAGTACTGAAGTTGGCTTTTTTAAACGCTTTAATTGTGAGGTTCTAGTTTTGTAATACCTAGAAAGTTTGTTCTGACAATGATTGGCAGTTATGTGCAGAACAAGCAATTTGAAGAACGAGTCACGTCAAGTTTATTGAATAAAAATCCTTGCCAAACTGAAGAAGACCTATTGGGAGTAATTTAATAACTCAATTCAATCAAAAGGAAATATGAAATCATTATCCTAATAGTAGGATGTTAAACCTAGTACAGCCATGAAACGAAATATTCATATTCATGCCAAAATAAAGTGTTGGTGTGTGTCTGCTGGGGCTCGAAAGTAGTTATTTACTACGAACTTTTGGAAGCAGATCAAAGAATTCGTTTACAGAGTTTTCAGCCATAAAGCTTAAATGCGTTTAACACGATAAAATTGGCCTTAAGAACAATATTTTACACTCCTTTAAACGCCAGTTGTCAAGATGTTGGTAGCAATTTGCAATTTCAAACACTCCTTCTTGTTGGTTATAATTGTCATCATTCATTATCTATATATTGGATAAATAACAGAAGAGCATAGATAATAATGGTAATTTTTTTGATTATTTCTTTGTAATAGGCTGTGCTGGCATCGTGCCTTGCGGCAAGTTTTATGCTAAATATTTTGGATAAATCCCTCTGGAAACATGTGAAGAACGAAGCCATGAGAGCTATTTGACGTAGTAGGAAAATCTTGAGGAAGATGTGAGGACTGACAACTATGAATGATGCATGAAAGTTATAAGTTTGCCTGGCAAGGATCTAGTGTAGGTTCAAAACATGAATGGACATGGCAGCCATTGAAACTATTCTTGGGCTTTCTCCGTGGTAATTGATGTGGTGGCCAAAACCAATTCTGGGATGGTTAAATGCCAAGACTTTACCGGAACAACCGAAAGGCGGTAAAATTTAATAATATCCACTCAGGCTTGCGCAAATGACATCTAGAACTGCTTGTATGATAATGGATCAAGCAAAATTCTATGTCTCTCTAGTCAATTGAGCTAGTCCAATCTTCTTGAAAAGAACAGTGTTAGTGTTGGTGTGGTGTTAGAGGATATTTTCGAGAAAATTCATCAAAAAACCATAATTCTAGTCCAAGCTCCTGAGCATGATCAGTTTGCGGACCTCCTCAACATGTCATGATAAGCATATTTTCCATTTTTATACTCAATTTCTATTTGTATACCTACACGAAGAATAGGTACGCTATTCGTCGTTAATTTTTAATTTTTAATTTAGAGAAGAAACAATATAGAAGCCGAGCACATCACATAAAACATTGCATCGATTTCAAAAATATCGATAATTCGGTAATTCCCCGCAACGAAAAAAAAACAAAAAAATAAAAAATTAACGTTCTTCTTATTTATGCAGGAAGTATACATAATTGTGCGTAAGCTGCGTGTACATACACACACACACACACGCCATATAAATATGTCATAATCATAAATCACCATTTCATCACTGTATTCATGCAAAAATAGAGAGCCACAAACACATATCAGTTTCAGAGGTATAATATAATATAATAATAATATTCATAAATATCATTATCTGTAAGAAAGGAACGAGAATAGAATAAACACATAAAACAGGTAGATAATTAATTACAGAAACAAAAAATAAAATAATCATCAGACATGGACAAGTTTGTTTTTGTGTATATGTAGATATGTATATGAAAATATTCATAGTAAACCTCACCGCTAGGAACTTTTTGATTTTCTCGTCAAATATGGCCTGCCGATTTAATCGCTCTTTCTCTTTCAGTTTCAGTTTGTCGCGAATGCCTGTAAAGACGTCGTTAACACCAAAAGAAAGAAAAATGGGTAACAGATATAAGACTTTCGTATTACTATTACTATAATATAAAAAAATTGGATTACTTATAGAGATTACAGAGAATAGAAAAACAAAGGGGACACAAAGCGACTAAAAAAAATAAATAATAAACTTACATATTTGCCATCCTAAGGAGAATTTCGTTAAAAATTTCATTAAACAGAAGCTAAAGAAGATAATGAAGAGACGATGGGAGCAACAACTTCTTTTATCGTTCGACTTTTTTTTGCGTAAAATTATTTTCTTTTCTGACATATTTAATTAATCTAACTTAACGCACACCTATTGAGAATAACTCACCTTTTTCGCTGTCCCTTTCGTCGCTGCCGTACTCCGGAGTCGATTTTAGATCCTCCTCGGACGACGAGAACGATCGCTGCAGCTGCGGTTGCGGTGGGTGTTGATGTTTCTTCGCCGAACCGCTCCGTTTATGTTTCTTGTTGGCAGTTATCGCGCTAGACATCCTTTGCGAGATGTCCATCGGCGACGGTTCCGGTTCCGGTTCAGGATATCTACGCGGGGGATAAAATTATATTAGAAGAAATTTATATACGACGAATTGCAATCGTACCTTCGCGGTACTAGATGCGGATGCGTCCTCATCAATCCCTCCAATTCGCCCTGGTAATATCGAGGATCGTCTTCGTTGTAGGTCTTATTGTAGCGATCCAGAGCGGGATTCGGCGATTCCTGTTCGGAATGTTGCCGTCTTAGGACGCTACCGGATCGTTGCAACGGTTGATTCTCCTTTTCCGCCGCCGAATGCGCCCTCTCCAGTTTGGGTCGTTTATCTGAGGGCGCTTGCTGCGTTGGCGGCATAATATCACCTTCGCCTAGATTGATAGCGCCCGTCATCCATTGGCCTGTTTTGCTGAGGAGTTCCTGTTTCTTCCTGCAGAGGATGCACACCCAAACCACCTAAAACAGAAGAAAACAAAAATAAAACGTAGTTTTAGGACCAAGACCAGAGTCGTCTCTTAGTGGCGTTATCTGTTTCCTCAATTTTTCGAGTTGTGCGAAATAATGACAGGTCATAGACGTCAAACACCCAAACGTCAAACAAATTTGACAGATACATATTTAATGCGGGCAAAATGTTTGCGACATATTTAATAAACCCCCAGTATAATATAATTTGTTTATTACGCGAATATTAAGCTTTTAACTTTTGCAAATAACGGAAGTATTACATTAATCTCGAGTATATTAGGTATACATATTACGCGAATGTGTAAATATGACGTAACCGGATCACGAGAGCCTGTCATGCACGCGATGAGAATATTACGTCAAATATTATTGTCGTGTATGCGTGTGATTTTTTTTTCGTGTGTGTTCAGATAGATAAGTTCATCCCAATAAATATGCGGCGGAGTCTTATCTACGTATCTCTTGTGTCCGTAAAACCGAATCGTTACGCGACGTGGGGAAAAGTGATTCTGACAATTGAGTTCCTGGTTTTTGTTTAATTACACCGTCACAGCCGATATTGACGTCTGCTGTGTATTTCGGCATATTGAGAAATATGTTTCTATGTTTAATGTTACTTAAAAGTCGTATCGTGTATGTGTTCATTGAATCATATATGCTCTGATTAAGGTAAAGGTTTTGTCGTCTGCAAACTGTTTTAGAGTAGACACCAGAACAAGCAATAACCTGGAGATGTAGGATTTGGAGAAAATGATAGACGCAGAACTAAATCAACTATTATGTTGGTGCAAACGCAATTCAGGTTGGCAGATTGTAAAGGGGATGTCACAGATGTCAAATTTGATGGATAGAATTTAAACATGATATATGACATTTGAAGAACGAGGCACGTCAAGTTTATTGAATAAAAATCCTTGCCAAACTGAAGAAGACCTATTGGGAGTAATTTAATAACTCAATTCAATCAAAAGGAAATATGAAATCATTATCCTAATAGTAGGATGTTAAACCTAGTACAGCCATGAAACGAAATATTCATATTCATGCCAAAATAAAGTGTTGGTGTGTGTCTGCTGGGGCTCGAAAGGAGTTATTTACTACGAACTTTTGGAAGCAGATCAAAGAATTCGTTTACAGAGTTTTCACCCATAAAGCTTAAATGCGTTTAACACGATAAAATTGGTCTTAAGAACAACAGATTGTAAAGGGGATGTCACAGATGTCAAATTTGATGGATAGAATTTAAACATGATATATGACAGAGTGTGCCAAGTTTTTCCAAATTCGTATAAAGCCTTAAGGGGAGTTCAGAGCTCTCCGTTTGTCCGTTTGCGTTTGTACGTTGACCAATCACAGCACGTTATTTTTATGTGCTTCACAGTCTATCCGATAACGGATAAAGTTGACCGACGTTGAACTTTGTACGCGTCCGTTCATCCGTTTACGAAAAAAGT
>SMLS01071919.1:0-25083 GCA_004785975.1 Popillia japonica
AAAAAAAAGGAAGACGTAGATGTATAGAGGAGGTTTGTCTAATCGATAGCCGCCACCCAGACTTAAAAACTGATTTGTCATCTCCCCCGCGATATTGGGGTTGATGGTTTGCGTTCGTTATTCGTTATTTAGGCAAAAGGTTCTCCGCTAGCTGTCTTTTCTCGTGTGTTTTATTATTTTTTCCTTTACGATCGAAGTATCGATTTAGCCAAAATGATAACGCAGAAAAGATATTCCTGTAAGTATAGGTTTGCAGGTATTTAGTTTGAAAAAATATGAAGCAGCATTTTAAGGAAGATTAAAGATCGGAATTTACGAGATATATGCGCGTCGAGGAATAAAAAAAATCAAAATATGTACTTTAACACGTAACGCTGGACATACACCCATAAATATGCAACTGTACAGGAATAAACAGTATCCCAGCCATGAACCTGCACACACATTCTTGCCAACGTATATACGCGCCAGTTATTTATGGTCACTCGGTCGTTTGTTTTACATAGCCGACCCCTAAACAATGGCGTTTCGCAGATAATCCCGAATACCTCAAACGTCCGACGAGAGTCGCAGTCCCATAAATCGTCCCCGTTATATATGGTAATTATACAAAACATCGCCGGGAGACAAAGGTGCAACAGCTTTTGCGGAGACAAGAATTTTTGGTTATGGCATCAATTAAATAAGAATTATGATTCTTATTTTTAAATGTTTTAAACACTTGGTCATAAATTTTATGGTCGGTTCAAAGTCGTTGTAGTAATTTTAAAAAATGAAGTTGGTTAAGGGCTAAACTGTCAAGTGAGTGTCAAAATTAAGTCAAAACCTGTTGTAATCTTTTTACTTAGATTTGAAATCGTAAAATTGTTAATTACGGAATTTACTTCGTAAATTTTGTCCAAATTTTCTTGTTAATCATAGCTGTCACATTGACAGATAATATTATGTTGGTATTTGTATTCCAAATCCTAAAGACAGATTCACATTGTGTAAATTTAGCCAACATTTCCTGAAACGTCAAAATGTTTAGACAACATTTTGTTCTTTCTCATTTCTAATGTAATAATGTAGTAAAATAGGAAAATATTAAAATGGGCAACCAGTGGGGCAGATTTTCGTATCAAACAGCTCAAGTGGAAAGTAAAATATCAGTTGGATATCAAAAAAACCCATTTTCCTATTTTTTTTTGCATTGTAAATCTGTTCATAACTGCTCATATTGATTTTGAATCATTCCTGTCACATTGACAGATACCGTGGAATGGGGCGACTTTGAACAATACAAGGATACAAATTTTAAAATTGGCAATGAACTGATGACAACTTGGATTTGTATTAAGACCACCACACTGACGTATGACACCAAATAATTTCTCCAAAGGATTAGCCCATCTACTACAACAATTAATAAAATAAAACAATTGATAATAACAAAACTTACCCGGAAGTTGTGCTTCTTTTGTTCATAACCTCACCTTACTCTACTACATAATTTGTAATGACTTCTTCATCATGGTTTGCATTTTTATTGTATCCTCAATATTGTACACCGTTGCCATGTCACTTCCTCTTATAGTTGATCATAATTATTTATAGATTTATTAATGATAAGAACAACAACAAGATTTTTTGGTGAAAATGTCGCTATAAATTGGCTCTTATTTCATATCAAAACCCTTTTTAATGTTTGATTATAATTGCTTTAAATATAAAGCATACAGACTTGGCAACAATATTATATTTAGTTTACCATATGACTCGGAGGTGGCGCGCACATATTGCCCAAAATTTTAAATTTAAAAGAAACGCCCGTGGTAGGTAGTCAATGTAGTGTCCTGGTACATTATTCACACTCACACACCACATATGCCTCGATTGTTAGGTAGAAGTCCAGCTTAGCTTTTCCGAGCTAAATTGGTAAGGACGATCAATTTTGCATCGCACACGGGGGGCTAAGACGGCTGATACCTGTCAAAACATGGCATAATCACACACACACATGACACAAACACGGTATAAGAAGTACAAATAGAGAGAATACACTTACTGTGCCTAATCGTTTGAATCCAGTTAAGTATACGTTTATTCCATGTCAATTCGCATCCTTTCCAAAGGAATTTTTTTCAATACTTGTCCATTAACCCTGGTATATATCAGAAACTCGAGCCTGAGTGGTAAGAATTATGATTGTCATAGAAAAACTGTAAAGAATATTGTAAAAGAGTGGAAAAAATCTGTTAGCATAGTAAAATATTACCGATGATCTCAATTTCTGGATTGCACTGAATAACATTTTCTCGATATCATACTAAGCATGAAAACGATCCTTAGGTATTCAACAACACGTTTCACATAAGTTTCCACTGGTAAATTCCCTTTTAAATGAGTATTTTCTATTTTAATTTGGATCTGACAGGTAGCTTCAAAAGCATCTTTAATTTGTGAAATTCCGAATAAAGACCTAATTTGCTCCGTAGAATTCGATTTTCCACTTCGTTTTCTAATCCAAAAATGAATTTTCGAAATATTTTCCAGATTTTTAAAAAAATGAAAAACGATGTTCACTTGTTATTTTTGATCACACGGCATTTCCACCAATCACAGCCTGGAATTTTCAGATTTTGTTGTTAATTTCCATAGAAACAAATAGGAGAGATACGTTTAACATCGAAAGCATACGCACGCTAAAATTTGCGCTCCGATAAACAAAATTCCTAACCTCACTTTTGTCCAGTGTTAAACATTAACGTCAGAATCTTCGATCCAGCGTCCGTTTAAAAACAGCACTCACCAGTTAGCTAAATTTAAGGAGTTGTATTTGAGTTCTAAGATAAAGAAATTAATTTCCTGAGACTCTCCAAATCCCTACCAATTGATCCGGACACATTTGCCTACGAAGTTTCCACACCGCGAGAATTCCCACCAACAAGGGTCAACAAACCTTAGTCCCTCCCAAAACATCCCAGTTATTCCTGGATTTAACAGGTTAGTCAAGAAATAAAGATCGTACCCGTGTTTTATTGTATTCTTCAAGCTGTATTTTATTTAGAATTATTATTTGCATTATTATTTGTAGAATTTGTAAAAGGTGCGAGTCTGATATAAATCTCACTAAAGTCGTGTGTTGACATTTTGCTTTTACCACTAGCGACATCGTTCACGAAGTTGTATAACTTAATTTTTTTTCCACTCTTCAAGTATAACTGGTTGTATAACCTAATGATTTAATTTTCATTTGCAATAATCGAATTTTTGCTGGTATCTGTTGATTAAATGATAAAAGAAAAATAAACGAGAGAATTTTTATTATTGTGTATGCTTTATTCAGTCATTAATTTGTTCACCAAGTACAATACAAACTTGTCGTATGCACGAACCCAATACCGACCCACTCTACCAAGTTTTGAATTAACCGAGCCAGCTAACGGGACCGTGCGTTTTCTCAACACTACAAAGGCACGTTACAGTAGATAACATTCTAGTGTTACCAAATTAGACCCAGCATGGATCCAGCTTTGCCGACCTACTGCACACAACCTTAGAAATTTTACAATATGTCTTAGATTGTTTGAAAACTTGTCACTTTGACAGATAATATTATTTTACCAAAATTTAAAGTCTGATTTACAACATGAAAATTTAGTCCAAATTTCCTTAAATCTCAACATGTTTGGACAAATTAAATTAACTGCAGGTTTACAAATAAAAAAAAGTAAAGAAAAGCGCTTAATCTAACCAATAAATAGTGCAGACTTTTATAATGTTTTTCGGGCTATGATATGGATAGCTGCCATGTTGACAGATAATTGACATTAATATTTACATACATAGCAGTTTAACTGTGTGTAAATTTAGTTAGACATCAAAATGATTAGGTACACATTGTTTTGGCTATAAAAATGCTGAAAAACCTATTGTTCTCATTTTTTATATTGTAATCTGGACTTTTAACTTTCTTGATTGTAAAATCGTTCTCCATCAGTCATCATATCGTCCCTTAGGTTTAAAAAGAACGCCCTTAAAGTTCGTTTTGATACTGTTAACATTTAAAAACTGTCAAATTTGTGTTTGCTTAGTCGTTTTCTCCGACACAAGACTGTACACACAATTCATCAGGATTAATCTGCGTAACTCTATCGATACGTGGCGTATCCTAGTGAAGTCCTATTATCGCCTCGATGTAGTAGGGTACGCCAAATATTTACATCGTCATTAATTTGGCGCGGTCTAATTCATGTACGTTGTGTTACAGCAACAACATCAACAACACCACCACCATCATGGATGACGTGGTGGTATACTCATTTTAACATATAGATGAGCTGCACCCTTATATCCAGTCTTAAAGGATGATGTAATTAATTTAATGCGTTCTAATATGTAGGTTGTGCCAATATTGTCGTGGTTGTAATCACCTTATCTGATGTCGGGTTAATCTCACTATACAATGACACACAAACATGTATTATAGCTAACAAGAGGGGAATATAATGATCGGTATTAAGAAAAATAATTTAAAATTCTTTTAACGGTGATTTTTTTATTACCATCTAATGTTTTGAAGCGAAACAAAAAAGAAATATAAACATTTCATTCCACACCATACGGAGAAACGGGGTTCTTTTCTTTCATGTGCATGTGGTACAACCCGGCGAACAATCTGCGCAACTCACCATTTAGCGGCGTACACACACACGCACACAAGCTTCAAGCGTGCTTTCAGCCGGTAGCAGCCAGCCGGCAGTCGGCCACTCACTAACGCCATCTAGTTTCAGTTCGTATCGGTATTCCGTCGTGGGTAATACGATTTTACGACTCTTCGTCTCTACATTCAAGCCGTCCTCCGCGGTATACAAATACGGCGAACATCGAAGATCTGCGACGGGGGTGTTTTGGATTGTAATTTTTTTTTACGATACCACTCACATGACATTGACACACGTTCTGTAGTTAATCTAAATCCGACATTAATATGCTGTTTAAGATTAAATAAATGTGTTTTTCGTTCTTTATCTCGATGTAGTAGTAATGCTGTTTCAGAAAAGAAAATGCCATGCTTGCGTGATAAATATAACCTAATATATCCCGTTTTAAACCGAAACGTATTAAGCGTCTGTGGTTTGATCACAAGAACTTGGATAAAAATTAATGTGAAGTTTGGTTAAATCCGCTGCGAATTAGGACTTAATCAGTGGGATAAGTAAGTTTAAATCGCTCAGAGATATTGCCGTTTAGACGTCGTGAAGTGATGTTTGGGAAACTATTTTAATCCGACAACAACCTCCTCGATTAAGCAACGTAAAAAAGGTAAAAAAAAATAATTTACAATTCTCGGCGTTTCCATCCGCATACATATTACACGACATCACACATTACCACGTGTCAAAACCGTCAAATTTACGCATTCGGAAACACAAACAATAAAATAAACCCCACCGTTCAATAAATAATACCGCGTATACAGGTGCGCTCAAAATTACCGCGACGAAACGTAATTCGGCGTATGATTAATGTTTATACGCCTAATACGTACCGTTTTACCCGGTCCGGGCGTCCTCATTGTGCGTACGCGAAAGGAGAAAGAATAAAATAAAAAACGACTACACAATAACGCTTTCAAAATAAAACAAAGCCGGTAACAATAGCGCCGTGCGGGAGCGAACGTATAAAGTAAGACCTCGTCTCTAAACGCAACGTTAAAATGTTGGCACGCCGAAAAAAATAAACCTTTAGGGTGCTATGAAAATGTAAATATCTAAGCACGTCGCGTCGCGTCGCAGTACCGCAACAGCTCCAGTACAGGTCGATATATCTAAAGTTAAATGATATTATCGCCGCTTGTTTGAACATGCTACCATGTACTCTCGAACTCGCGGGGTACTGCCGAGGTTCACAGCAACGTCGGGCACACGCAAACATAGGTTATCGTTTCATTAAAGATTTCGTAATAGTCTGGTAGGAGGACTTCTACACACAACGTAATTCGTTGCGTTTAAATGATATTCATGAATAATGTAGGAAATTTACGTAGAATAATGGTGCTAAGGTTGGTCCTTGCGGAATAGGTTGACGTTTATGTTATGGAAAGGTTCTGTTTAACATAAATCCACCTGAATTTACAGATGTAACAATTCTTTTATAAGGCACTCAACGGGTTGTACTCGTTACGTATTCCATTAGAATTTTCCACATCGAGATGTCACCGTCTCAGCCCCCGGTTCTTGTCTGACAATAGGTTTCCTGGAGCAGTACGATATCCACAAAGTGTTGGTTTGCAAATTTTAAAAGAGAGTAATTATTAGGTCCGCTAATACCTTCAATGTTGAGCTGTAGGGTACGCAAGATATCTCCAATGTTTCTTGTCATATGGTTCTCAGAAGAACCTTTAGTGGTCGTGTATAAAAGTTCTCGTTCATGTCGTTCTATCTAGGTGGGATATCCTAAAAGGTCCAGCAGGCAAATTGTAATAAAACCACACTTAACGGGTCGGACTCGTTACACAACATTATTTGCTTTAATCGCATTTCCTACTCCAATTTAGAAAGTAGAATTTAAAGCAAGCAATATATGAAAATTTGGTATGCATATAACCCAAAATATGAATTCATTGAAACTTTGTTACATCCACAAAACAAAATAACTGTTTGACTAGAAGCTTGAAGGAGAGGAATTGTTGGGTCTATACTTTTTAACTAAGTTGTACATAATTGGTGAAAGTCAATACGAATTATTAAAGCTGTTTTCTACAACAATTTTTCGATGTAAAAAATTTAAATTTAATTTTCCTGTATAATCTTTTTTAGACTTTTAGACCAATAGGTTTGAAAGCATAAATTGGAATGTGCAGTTTGAATTTTCTCTTAACAGTTATCATAATAATTTATGGATGTCATATTTTCAGTTATAATATCACAAGAGCATAGAAAATAATCGATTATATTTCCGAGTCACGAGACGTATTCTGCGTTTTAAGGATATATGTCGAGTGAAGAGGATATATAATGGATTATTTTCGTTCGCTCGAGTGATATTCGTTACGATTATATAAAGAATTAACTAACAAAAAATTAACTGTTTCCAAACATATTTATGTGTTTTAGCGGTATTTTGCGTTGTCAAATCTTCAATTTCTTTATCTATATCGGTCCCCGTGCTTATACCAAAGCGTTCCATGTCGAAAAACTTAAAAAAGCATTATGAAAATTGCTGAATATATTTTTGACGTTTCTCAACAAACTTCCAAACACTTGTTACCATGACAAAATTCATATTATTCGAGGAAGCGAAACACCAAAACGGTTGTATTATGTCGTCAAGAGTATATTCACTTATCAATACATGGTAACTATGTACAATTTGTAATTGCTATTGGCTAAATTTCAAATAAGTTATATATGTAATCAGTTATAATATCACAAGAGCATAGAAAATAATCGATTATATTTCCGAGTCACGAGACGTATTTTGCTTTAAGAATATACGTCGAGTGAAGAGGATATATAATAGATTATTTTCGTTTGCTCGAGTGATATTCGTTACGATTATATAAAGAATTAACTAACGAAAAATTAACTGTTTCCAAACATATGTATTTATGTGTTTTAGCGGTATTTTGCGGTGTCAAATCTTCAATTTATTTATCTATGAGCTTATACCAAAGCGTTCCATGTCGAAACACTTAAAAAAAGCATTATGAAAATTGCTGAATATATTTTTGACGTTTCTCAACAAACTTCCAAACACTTGTTACCATGACAAAATTCATATTATTCGAGGAAGCGAAACACCAAAACGGTTGTATTATGTCGTCAAGAGTATATTCACTTATCAATACATGGTAACTATGTACAATTTGTAATTGCTATTGGCTAAATTTCAAATAAGTTATATATGTAATCAGTTATAATATCACAAGAGCATAGAAAATAATCGATTATATTTCCGAGTCACGAGACGTATTTTGCTTTAAGAATATACGTCGAGTGAAGAGGATATATAATAGATTATTTTCGTTTGCTCGAGTGATATTCGTTACGATTATATAAAGAATTAACTAACGAAAAATTAACTGTTTCCAAACATATGTATTTATGTGTTTTAGCGGTATTTTGCGGTGTCAAATCTTCAATTTATTTATCTATGAGCTTATACCAAAGCGTTCCATGTCGAAACACTTAAAAAAAGCATTATGAAAATTGCTGAATATATTTTTGACGTTTCTCAACAAACTTCAAAACACTTGTTACTATGACAAAATTCATACTATTCGAGGAAGCGAAACACCAACGGTTGTATCACGTCGTCAAGAGTATATTCACTTATTAATACATGGTAACTATGTACAATTTGTAATTGCTATTGGCTAAATTTCAAATGAGTTACCTATATAATTAGTTATAATATCACAAGAGCATAGAAAATAATCGATTATATTTCCGAGTCACGAGACGTATTCTGCTTTAAGGATATACGTCGAGTGAAGAGGATATATAATAGATTATTTTCGTTTGCTCGAGTGATATTCGTTACGATTATATAAAGAATTAACTAACGAAAAATTAACTGTTTCCATACATATTTATGTGTTTTAGCGGTATTTTGCGGTGTCAAATCTTCAATTTCTGTATCCATTTTGATCTCCAAGCTTTCCATGTCGTTCCATGTCGAAAAACTTAAAAAAACATTATGAAAATTGCTGAATATATTTTTGCCGTTTCTCAACAAACTTCAAAACACCATGACCACACCAAATTACCATGACAAAATTCATATTATTCGAGGAAGCGAAACACCAAAACGGTTATATCACGTCGTCAAAAGTATATTCACTTATCAATACATGGTAAATATGTAAAATTTGTAATTGCTATTGGCTAAATTTCAAATGGGTTATAGAATCAGTTATAATATCACAAGAGCATAGAAAATAATCAATAATATTTTCGAGTCACGAAACGTATTCTGCGAAACACCACGAGAGCGTAGCTCGAGGTTAAAATTTTGAAGGCGCAATACAAAATTCGGTTATATCTAATGAGTCTGTATAGATTAAAATATATTTCGATATAGCTTCCATAATAATAATAAAGTTACGTAACATGAAAAGTTTACTTCGACGCAATGTGCATTTTGCCACCGACTACAAGACTCAATTCAACGTCTCTACGCTGCCTGCACATAACCGTTTGATCTTCAGTTGTCGTGCACCCTAAAATGTAAAATTGCACCGACGTAAATAGATAATTGGATTTTTGATGTTATCCAACGGTGTAGATTTTACAGCCATCCCATGCAATTCCAAATAGCTACTTGAAACATTTTAGTTTAGTAGTTATTAAACATTTTTCGGAACATATGCACATCACAAATTTGTTAGTTAGATTAAGAGTATTAGAAGATTTAAACGTAAACCAGAATAACTGCTCTTCTATGTAGATACATTTATACATATGTATCTGCTACATATATCTAGACAGCCAGCCAGTATTCTGCATGCAGCACTGCTGCTTTTATGTTTAAAATGAGCATTCATAATATCTAATTTCAGCCAGACAAAAACAAACAACGATATCTACGGCAGTAGAGAGTCATGTTCGCTGCGTTTTGTTTGTCGGTCCAGGTATTTGCTAGGATTTATATTGCGATGAGCATCCTGCACCATAATTACATTCCGTATTATTGTGAATAGAGTCGTCATAAAGCTTCTAAATACGTATGTATATATATATATACATATATAGCGCCTTCCAAATCTTTCCTCATTAGAAACGGATATAATTCTTTTTAGAAGTTGGTGATAATGTATATAATCCTTTTATAAACGCATAATTTTGACATAATTTGATTAGATGTTTTCCATATTTTAAATTGGAAATGTTGTGTAACGAGTCCGACCCGCTAAGTCTGAGTTCATTTCCTATGCTTAACTGATATAAAAATCTTATTATATTGATTGAAATAGATGTATTATCTCTTTGCTGTGTAATGGACACAATTCCCTGTTTAGCGCTAGTTAATACATTCTTTATTATAATTGGGACCTCAATGTAATATGTAACGAGTACGACTCCTTGAGTGCCCTATAAGAAAATTACTTCCACTGAGTTTAGGCGGATTATTCGCAGACGAAATTCACGTATTTTGCTTTTAGTGATTCATCTAACATACTAATGAAATCACAGTAGGTATATACAACATCATTATTTACATTTTGTAAACTAGGTAGAAATCTTTCTCCTCGTTAACTTTGCGAACATCTGCATAATTCGACACGTCGGAAATCCACCCTCTGCTGCAAGAATATATATATGTATACTATATTAGGTATACAGCAAGGGTAGCCGTTTTTTGAAGTTGGCAAAAAGAAAGATGGAATGATTGGAAATTCCGAGGATGTCACGTGGAATGAATAAAATTTTTCTTAATAAAAATTCAGCATGACGCTGTTCTTTTTTTTCTATTTGCCGAAGGTGCTAAGATCAATAACGATTGTCTAACGTTGTGTGCCGGGAACCCCACTGGAGGATTTGGGTCAGACGGGGAGTAAAGCCGGTGGGATTTTTCCTTCGGCGCGGCGAGACGCGCCACCGGTAGAAGATCAGAGATTTGTTTTCCGTTGAATAAATCGTTTTAGATTTTTACGTTATTTATTTTTTTTAATATAAAAATCGAGAAATTCCGTTTTAATGCGAATAAGTCATTTAAATTCTGGTAATGCTTCTTTCGCCGCAGGAAGTTGTCCGATGCACCGCATTTGTCAACGGAGCCGAGGGATTATGACAGCTATACTAGCGGAATGTCGCCCTTTAATTTACACATAGCGAACTATGCGCGATAACAGCGTTAAGCTTACGTTCTCCGAGGGAGATGACCGCAAATCCTATCGCTTTCCATCAGGTTTCATTCGCACACCCTAGCACGAACGTACCGCCCCCTCTTCAAAAACTTTCCTCATTTAGAATTTGCAGGCTTCTTTTTAAGTAATTAGATGATTAAAGGTCGGTACAACTGGGATGGATTTTCAGAAATGTCAAATTTTGACAGCTGTCAAATTACAACTACGCTATATTCACATCAATACGATGTCGGGAAATACTTACGTCTAATTTTTGAAATAATCCCTATCTATCTGCGATAAAGGCGTCTCAACTTATCATCCGACCGGCCAAGTTGCGAGACCTTTAGCGAGTAACTAGTTTATATACCTAATGACCGAACTTCTAAATAGTTTCGATGAAACGGGAAACTTTCTTACTTAAGGATAAACTCTTCGCGTAACTAATAGCCAACCCTGTTTGAAATTTGTTACGGTTCTTGTTCTGCTTGTATTTTCTTTTTCCATCTGCACTCCGCTTAGCAATACAAGTTTTGTCGGTTGAACACTTCTTTACATTCTCTAACGTTCCGTAAAACTCATACAAGTTAACTGAGGTTTTAATTCGAGCTTTCCAGATACTTATACTGGGAAGTAGCCAGAGGAAAGATAAAAAAATAATAAATTAACTTAATTCTCGTGTTTATAAAGTTCGGTTTATTGCTAGTTTGACAGTTTGACGTAACATATTTAAATTATACCCATACAATTTTGTTCATGAAACTGCTTTATTGCAATATCCAATAACCACAGCTAGAACTGTCAGATTTGACATTTCTTTACATATGACAGCAAATTTCAATGTGACCAACTTTGACACTACAAAATATTAAATGTCACAGTATTAAAAAAAAAATGACAAAACTTAGAAAACAATTTCCTTCTATAATACCAACGTTCTACTAACCAAAGTTAGGAGTTCGTTTTAACTACATACATATCTACGTAACATACATATGTACCTACATAAACATTTTATCGAACATCGTCCGTCGGAAAGAAATCTAAAATTCACCGAGCCGAAAAATCCTTCAAAGTTCTTTTGAGGATCAATACCTAAAATAAACGAATATACTTTTGGAGCTCTGCGAAAGAGTAGACGTTTATTTCAAATGCGTTTTGTGAGTCGACGGCAAGTCAATAAAACTACAGTTACATCAAAGAGCAGATATATTCAGAGCATCACTAGGTGGGTTGATTTTTTTTCTCCCCGTTTTAATAGGGGCGAATATACGAGCCCTTTCTCATCTCAGTTGATCTAACGTTAGATTTTTCAAAAATTCTATTCTAAAGTACAAATACTACTATGAAAGTAATGGATACATTTTTTTTATTTATCAATTCAACATTTTAAAATCTTATAGCTACAAAAAGCTACATTACTGATTTACCACTGAGTAACCAACGGACAGCATGACTGTCAAATTGCATCACGAACGACCATTTAGGGTGATATTTCCGAGCCGCAAGGATTGGAACTCTGGTGGACCCAACTTTGAAAATGGAGCCAGTGTCTGGTACACAGACGGATCCAAAACTAGCAACGGGGTAAGGGTTGGCGTTCATGGACCAACCTCTCTAGAGCCGTATGAGCATCTCCAACAATTTTTCAAGCGGAGATACATGCCATAGATCTTTGCATCCGAGAAAACCTAGACAAAAGCCTGAAGGATGCCAACATCTATATATGCACCGATAGCCAGGCCGCTCTGAAAGCTCTAGCCACTCGCAGGTTTGAGTTTAAGTTGGTCTGGGAATGTCGGATGAATGTGACGCAACAAACAACAGGGTTTCCCTAATGTGGGCTTCAGGGCACACGAGTACCAAAGGAAATGACATGGCGGACTAACTTGCAAGGCACTAGCAAACATGCATTTTATTGGACCAGAACCTTTCTCTGGCGTATCAAACCACCAGCTCAAGAAGGAACTTAAATACTGGGAAGGAAAAGAAATGGCATCCCTCTGGAGGAAAACACAGGCAAAGAACTGCATCAACTGCTCGCCAAATAGTAACAAAAAACTTCTTGATCTAAGAAAATCAGACTTAAGGTGCCTCACGGGCCTACTTATTGGCCATTGCCCTCTAAAATACCACCTCAAAAAGATGGGCAAAACTGATCAAGACACGTGGTGCTTTTGCGAACTGAGATCTGAAACAGCCGAGCATATATTTTGCGAGCGCGATGCACTGAACCGACGAAGGTTTCAGCATCTATGAGAGACGACTGTAACGCCTGATCAGATTAAGGCCTTGGCACCCAAAGTAATCCTGCGATTCGCTAAGAACATCGGGGGTATTCACAATAGATCAATAGGTCGCACTGAGGTGAGGTTATAGAGCCTGCACGAACCTTTTTGTACAATACAAACATCACCTTTTCTTGTTACAACACCTGAAACTCCTTGTGGCATTGTGTCAACTAAGTTTGGCAAAACTCCGGCGTAAACGAATCTCATATTTGTTGAAGTTTTTCTTTCAAGTCAAGGATTGGTCTTAGAGGATGTTTTCGGAGCGCCTTCTTCATCTCATGCTACAAAGTTTGAATTGGAGACAGTGGCGGCTCGTGGTCAATTATACTGGGAGGTCAAAAATAAATTTAAAAAATAGGCATACTTAAAAAATATAAATATTTTACCTTTAAATTCCGCTTTAAATAGTCTTAAACTGGAGGTCCATTCTTCGTTCTTTAGCAGTGGAAAAGTGTTGAATAACACATTCGTTAAAATCGCATATATTTGTTTTTAAAGTAAATAATCGACGTTAAATGTCTTTATGCGCGAAAGTATTCATAAAGGTTGACAATAATTACCAAACAATATATATGCTCTTATTTTATTACAATAACGTATTACATTGAGATAGGAACAAATTCACTGACGAAAAAAAATGCAGATATTACTTTGCTTATTATTTTCTTTCTAAATGTACACTAAACTAAATCGAATTAAAAGAAAAGTAATATACCTAAACTCAAACGAAAAAAAAATCTAATGAAAATCTGGTAGATTCAATAAAGATCACAAACAAATCGCTATAAACACACTCGCACTTTCGACAAACTTTGCTAAAAGAAGGTTGTTAAAACAAGGTTAAAACACATGTTTACTGTTATAAATTATAAACACAGGAACTACAGGTAAATCCGAAAACTACTTTTCCAACTACGCACTTGTGCTGCCATCTAACATTTCATCGGAAATTAAACTAAATTCGATTTCAAATAGTGGGCTTATGACCCAAACTAGATTATATACTTCGTACGTTCGGGTCGGTTCGGGCGCTGGGAGTTCTTCGGATATTTCCGCGTAGCTTTAATACGACGAGGTCAATTCGCACCGCCAGCCCAATGTTCAGGAGGTTGGAATACGAGGAACGGCCGATAAATTTTAAGTTTTTAAGTTAAGTATATTTGCGACTTTTGCGAGGAAATTACCTATTTTAATAAAACACGTAATAATTAATATTTCTTTATATATTGTCAACATTTTTGGGAGGTCATTGACCAAATGATCCTATGGACAAGCCGCCACTGATTGGAGATAAATCAAGACTGTTTAAAACCGATTAAAAAACTGGTATTCCATAGTCTTCCATTCATTTCAACACTTTTTTCGACGTATGACACCCTGCACCGTCTTGCTGGAAGACAAAATCTTGCCCTGACGTCAAGTGATTATTTTCCATAATCGGTAAAAGAGATTCTTCTAAAATCTCTAAATATGATGTTCGCTAATCCGTCAATAAAGGGAAGTTTTCCTAAATCCTTAGATCACATATTGCTCCATACCATGAATGATACAGGAAGTATTACTTTTCTTTTAAGATAGTCGGAATGGATGCTTCACGTTTCCTGTGGATAACACGTCTTCTGCTGTCCCCAACACAAACTTCGAATATGGACTCATCACTTCACTCTACTACATCCCATTGCTGAAAAGTCCAATTTTTATGTTCTTTTGCCCATTTAATTCTATTTTTCTTTTGGTTTAATATCAACTCTGTGAGGCGTGGGCCTAGAATTTTGTTTTCCAATAGCCTCATTCCACAGACCACTCAAATCAAGTCTTAAACAACGGTTTTTTCAATAATTATTCCCAATAGGTACTCGTTAATCAGCTTCAGTTATCTTACTTTTACCTACATTTCTAGCCTTTAGATGTTTTTAATTTGTAGTTTTATATCTTTATTAACTATGATTCTGGCACTGAAGCGGGATAATTCCAATAAATTTCCAATTTCAGAATTAGATTTTCCAGAATTAGAAAATTTAATAATGATTGATCGAATTTTCTCGTCGATAACTTTTCTTCTGCCCCTTTTAAATTACCCAAATATCAACAATAGCCAACAAACGTATAAAATGCGTTTGACGCTAACTGACAGTAGTTTAGGCGTTAGTTTTTAAAGCCGCCTACGCATTTAAGATGCTAGCATTAAATTAAGAATAATTTGATGGACGAGAAAAACGCAAAATTTGAAAGACTTACTGTTAAATGAATAAAAAAGTTCATATTTTTCTTGAACATTATTAACCCAGATGTGCTTGATTTTTTTGATTGAGGATTGTTACAAATTGTTGTACTTATTTTTACTATAAAATGTTAGAATAAGGTGTCTTTTTTTAAGGACAGTAGGCATGTGTATGAAATTACTTAAACAATAAATTAATTAATTTAGTAGATACAATACACATAGAGAAACTAGTTTTTTTTAATTATGTAACACTAAATTACTTACGTTCTAATTGTGATGGTCGTCCTCTCTTCTTTGACGAGCTATTGCTTTCCATTAGCGAAATGGAAATTTGTTCAGTTCATTTAGTAACGGTATTGTAGTGAAAAAATTATCGAAGAAAATATGATATGGATGTTGTTCGATATTAGTCAATATGTCAGAGTATTACAACACAATCGATGGCCCTTATCCAAATATTTTATATTTTTCTTCAATTTTACATTTCGATTCTTGGTAAGCATTATATTATTATTATTATAGCCATACCTAATCGGCTTCCCTTTTATAAATTGTTTGCATCCATATTTTCCAAAATATGTATGGCACCATCGATTCATTCACACTGTGAGTTTCATGATAAGGGGCAACATTTTGATAGTTTTTAGTCAGTGCGTTAAATAAGGGTCTAACTTTTGTAAACTTATCCGTTTCATCCAAGTTGTCATTATCACAACAATGTAAACTTGTTAATATAAATTCAAATCTATCTCTTGATAATGCATTTTACAACTAATTCATTTTGAGTTGCTTACTTCTCAAAACATACGTCTTCTCGGAAGTGGTATACAGGTGTCCCAGTGTTTAGTTTACAGGCATTATCTACGTTCATTGTATAGTTATCAAAAAAATGTTCAAATAGAAGTTACTTAATATCATATTATGTCAAAAATGACATATTCTGTTTTTTATTTGCTCGTGACCTTGGAGGAGATTTTAAGGTCAACTTTGATTTTTTAATAGGAAACATGAATTTTTAATATTGCATGTTGTTTGTCAAAAGTTAGCAAATAACTTTTGTTTGATACATTTTTTAATTTGCCGTTCGAACACTGAACGCGACCTAACGCACGACATTTATAATAGATTTTTAGATCGAGAAAATATTTAGAAAACTTTATTTAAAAAATATGATTTTATGCAATAGGCAGTAGATTTGATTCGGTACCAGTGCATTTTGACAGCTCGACTGTTTAAAGTGAATCTTTTTATCATGATTTTTCGATAATAAGTATTAAAGTAGCGATAAAAATACAGGTGAATTTGATTTTTCTAACTAAATTAAAGAATATTCTATATTTTTTACATTAGAGCAACTGTGAAATAAGCAAAAAAATTATAATAATCAAGTGTGTAATTTTATAAATGTTCAATTTGGGCTCCACCAGCTCGGCATCCCATGCGAATTCGATTTTTCAGATCATCGAGGTTTACTGATCGCACTTGATATACACTAATTTCTTTAAATAACCTCACATGAAAAAATCAAGAGGCGACAAGTTTGACGCGTTTGCGTTTTGACAAATTCGCAATATCACTGTACCAACTTAAGGCGCATTAACACGGGCAATTTTTAAAATTGTTTCTTTGGCCTTGTCAACTGCAAACAAAACATTACATGTCAAATATACCTTGTTTTTTATTAAGAAGACCTAATTTAAAATAGCCCGCGAAACTATAGGCTTACGATTGGTTTATTGCCGGTCAGGTTTACACTGCCCAAATATGCTAGATTTCAACGACGCTATATTATAGGCACAGCTGATTTCGTTAAATATTTTTCTATTATCTTTTTGTGTTTCTACTACGATTAAACAAGAAAATCAGTTTTTTTAAAACTATTTGATGGTAAAAATGGATCCACAGCCTAGTACAAGTGGATTATTAATATCAATAAAGTCAAGTGTTTTCCATATTCTTGGTGAATATAAAGCTAAAGGACTAATTTCACCATCATTAAAACGAGGTGGAAAAAAGGCGATACCTACATTTGACGACACTATTATTAAATACATGATCATGGAGAATTTCCTACGTTAAACAAAATCTTAAAGAAAATAAGGGAAGATCAAAATATACCTCCAATGAGTCATTCAACGTTGTATAAATTAATGAAAATGCTGAATTTTAAGTAAGTTTGGGTACTAATTGTTTAAGAGTTTGATATAATACAGAGTATGCATTTACAGATATTTAAAACGTAATCACAAAAGTTTACTGCTCGAACGTGATGACATTGTTTTGTGGAGACGAAGATATTTTATCTTTGATATCAAAATATAGACATGAACAAGGCCCAATCTATTATTTAGACGAAACATTGCCGAATGTAGGCACAAGTGTGGGTAGATGTTAATGTTAGAACACGAAGACAGGTATTTACAGATGGTGCACTGGTCTCAAATACCCTACTGGTAAAGGAAGACGTTTGATTATTTTACATATTGGTTTGAAAAACGGTTTTGTTGACGATGGGTTACTACTATTTGAAGGAAGAAAAACAGTCAATTACCACGATGAAATGGATGCAAATGTTTTTGAGGAGTGGTTCAATAATATTTTAAAGAAATTGCCTGACAATAGTGTTATTGTAATGGATAATGCATCTTACTGTACCAGAAAAAGGAAAAAAACCAACAACTTTAACACGAAAAGCAGAAATGCAAGAATAGTTGCTTCAAAAACAAATACCGTTTGATCCCTACATGGTGCGATTAGAATTAGGAATATTACAATGTATACGCTGTAGCTGTAAAAAATAAAAGCTTCAAATTAGCCGAAGTGTTAACCGTAATTACAAATGTAACCTTGGAAACATAGACAAAATGTGTAGAACATGTAATGAAAGAAGAAGGCAAAATGTGCAAGTTAGATGGATTCCTAATAGATGATGTAGTGGAGTCGTTTATTATTTCGGTTGGAAATGGTGACACCAGTGATAGTGATATTAGTATCGACAGTGATAGTGCTTCTGCCGAAGAAGTGCAGAATTATGTATTTAAAATATAATATCATTATTGTTAAATTAAGTCACGGCAGTTTTTGTCGATACATAGTTTCTTCCTATCGTAATTTATAATAGTATGTAACATTAATTTAAAATTTCTAAAATACAAATTTTATGTTACGATATTTGCAAATATAATGCAAATAATAAAATACATATTAACATTAATGTGCACTTATTTTTTTATAAATGTGTTGTACGAAATTTATCTGAAGTAAGTAACTCATTTGACTCTAATACATCATTTAAATTTACCGCCAAAAAAGCTGTCAGTTTAATTTGCCTAATGTGAAGCGGATTTTATCATTTGGTCTTCTTAATAAAAAACAAGGTATAACGAATCAGTAGATTGATTTTGCCGCCCTAGTGAAGTAAAAATTTTACCGTACACCTGTATTTTTATCGTTATTTTAATTTTTATTATCGAAAAATCATGATCACTTTAGACAGTCGAGTTGTCAAAATGCAGTGGTACCAAACCAAATCCGCTGGCTGTTGCATCAAATCATATTTTTTAAATAAAGTTGTCTAAATATTTTCTCGATCGAAAAATCAAAAAAGTGTATCAAACAAAAGTTGTTTGCTGCTAGCTTTTGACAAATAATATGCAATATTAAAAATTCATGTTTCCTATTAAAAAATCAAAGTTGACATTGAAATCTCGTCGGAGGTCACGAGCAAATAAAAAACAGCATAGGTATGTCATTTTTGACACAATATGATATCAAGTAACTTCTATTTAAACATTTTTTTGATAACTATATAGTGAACGTATGTACATAATGCCTGTACACAAAGCGGAATATATCTATGTACATATAATGCTGTAATCAAAAAGAGTACAAAATACATATTTGTGTTGGAGAAGCATTATTCTGTACAGTTGTTCTATCAGGCCATTGTGTTGTCTGTTGGTTAATATCGTTGTGCACCTATTTATAATATTTTTGTATAACTGTTAGTCTACTTAGAAGAATGTCATCATCATCCTCCCAGTCACCGTCGCCAAGTATTTCCGCTTCAGAACGCAACTGGCTTCCTGGTAAATTATTTGCCGTCACCTGCTCTTCGTCTGCGGAATCTTCATCCGTGAGATCGGCACAAGCATTGGTTGCTAGCATCATAACTATATTAATTTCTGAATTTTGCGGCAGCACATTATTTTCAGCCTCCAATGCTGCCAAGAGTTTATCCAAGGTGAGACCACTGTAAAAGAGAGAGACTACTGTCCTCAAAAAAGGACAGTAAACTTTAGAGGTAAGCTACTAACAAATAATTAAAAAGTATTATTTAGTAATGTATTGATAACGAAATATACATTATATTGAACGTAATTTTACATTCAAAACAATACATGTTAAACAGATGCATAAAATAGAAATTACCCCCTTAAGTTGAGATCAATTAGAGTAGATATATTTTACGGTATAAAACTTTAAACTTTCACAATCGCATGCGTGGGCATTAAATTGTCATTTAACCGTTAAAATAATATGATCTGAGATGATATCCAAATATCGTCATCTATCGTAAATTAATTGAAAATTTCAAAAAATAACGAATTATAAGGACGTGTCTTGTTGTCCCTTTTTGAGGCCAGTACTTAGGTATATCTGGGTTAAAAATGTCATATTAATTCATTTTATTTATTTATTTATTTATTTGGTAGTAGTATAATTCTGAAATTGAGTCCAATTCGAACTTAAATACCTTATGACGTAAGGATAGACGAAACGACGCACTGGATATGTTAGTCACGATTTAGCTACCAATTACAATTATCCAAGAGCGCTATGAAAGCGTATAAAACATTAAATTCTATTCGGAATTAAGCCGGCTGCACGGAAAGCTCGTTTCTGCCACATTTCGACGGCTTAAACCGGCCCTCTCCGCCGTATTTTCGTTGCAAATCACGTAGATTGTACCTTTTTACATTTCAATGATATATTCGTTTTATACGTGCGCCAGAGCATAACCTACGATGGGGTTGTGTAATTGTCCCTGTTTTGTACGTAATTGCATCGAGATTGATACCTACGATTTTCTTTGAGTGCCTATAATATGATGTATTGTGAGCGTTCATAATGTTGACAGCTGTCAAAATTTGACGTTTTGAAAAAATGACAGTTTTACCGACTTCTTTCCAATAAAGGTAGCACATTCCAAAAACGGTACGCATACTTATATGTACTTCGTAAGAAATTCATCTTACAAGAGCTTTTATAAGAGTTTCCTCTAAGTAATATCTCCTGTACGTCGCGACGCCGACGGTTTGTTCCAAACTCGCTAACAAAACGATATTACAACCTTCTTGCCTCTTCTACTCCTTGTTTTAAATTAGTTCGGTATGTCATTGTCAGGGAACACACGTACTACGGTCTGGTTGTTCTCCTAGTTAGCTTGGTGCTTGAATCCGTGTATATCTAGTCTGCGCGATTGTTGCAGGATATATTTCTACGTAGTTATATACTTTAGTTTGAAGCTCTATCTAAGTCTAAAATCGTATTATATATCACCGCAGCTGCATTCACGTTCTTTGTGTGTATTCTAAATTATGTAAACTCGATAGCGAATTTGAATCTATTTAGTGAGTTTTTTTGCGTTTAATATAATAAAGTCGAACAATTTTCTCTAACTCGCACGAGAAATAGGAGAAGGGTACACTTGAGGTAGAAATATACGTTTACGTATTGCGGATATATTCACTCGCGGTTACCAACCCTTCCCTAAACATAAAAGGTGTACGTTCCAGAAATTTATATAGTCTTATTATTTTGCATATTTATCGCTGGAACGTGTAATGCTCGGCGGAACTTGAGAGAGTTGCGTTCAGCTTGCGAACTTCCAACTGTATTCCGACCACGGAAGAATTTATATTTGAAAGGATGCACGGAATATGAAACAATAATACAGAAGTGAGCAGATGATAATCCGCTATTGCAGTTGGTATTTATATGCTATATGTGTAGTTTTTATTAACGAAGAAATTAGGATGCATAAAATATTCTCGTATACATAAATGTAGGTAAGATGTGTTTCGGTGAAGCTCTAAAGTGGATTCTGTCAAGACTAAAATCGCATTAATGTTGCGCTTGATGTAGAACGCAGGAAAGAAACAGGATGACGGTAGTTTTACGAGTCAGTCGTTTCAGACACATATCACAGCGAAGATTCTCCGTAATAGAATTTTATTGTGACTGCTATGCGAAGTAAATAAAATGATTAGGGATGTTTATTATTTTGATTGAAAATTAGCATCACACATCTATATTATTAATTGCTATCTGTCATTGATAATAAAGTTTTAACCTGAAAGATGCAATTGCAATATCAATTTTCTTAATTGACAATTAATTAGTAACTTGAAGAAAATAATATCAACCAGTTTGTAATTAAGTTTCAATTTCTAAAACTATATACATACATATATACTGACTTCCAGAAAAATTGCAACACCTAGAAGTTGTCGAACGATTTTATTGAAATTTTCAGGAAACGTATTTTCATTAAACAAATTGATGATTAAAATTTGAATAAAATCTAGCAAGTACCTAGTTTTTTTTGCCTGTTGTTTCCATAGCGCATAGTAACTATAAACTTGAAGTATTAGACCATTTAGTAACTGTCAAGCTTGCAAATTGTTGTTGTTTTGTCAGAATTTCATTCTGAACTTGATAACAATGGCGAGAGTACGTCAACATCAACATTTTGTCCAATTAAGTGATTTTGAACGTGGCCGTATTATTGGTATGAGAGAGGCCGGACTTTCGCTAAGAGAAATTGCTCGTCGTGTAAACCGAAATGTTTCATCGGTATTGAGATGTTGGTCCAAATGGTCCGAGGAAGGGGTTCAACATCGTCGCCGTGGATCTGGACGTCCTCGGAGGACTACAGATCGCGAAGAACGTCGCTTAAGACTTTTGGCCATAAGAGATAGATTTTCAACAACTCGATCAATTGCAAATGATTGGATGAGAGGTACAGGACTCAGAATGTCAATGTCAACTGTTTATCGCCGGATAAGATCTTATGGGTTGCGTTCATATCGTCGATTTTTATGTTTTCGTCTTGCACCACTTCACCGTCTACGCAGATTAGAGTGAAGCAATGAAAGGGTTAATTGGGCGCAAGAATGGCATCAAATTGTGTTTAGTGACGAGTCCCGATTTTACTTGTGGGCCCACGATGGTCGTAGGAGAGTCAGACGGATGCGTGGAGAACGTAAAAATCCAACATTTTTTGTGGAACACAACACAGCCCTCACTCAAGGAGTTATGATATGAGGTGCAATATGTTATGGTAGCAGATCACCCTTGGTCTTTATTGACGGCAACCTTAACGCAGCTGGTTACATTGCTAATGTGCTACAACCAGTTGGCCTTCCATATCTTCAGGGGCTGCAAAATCCCATTTTCCAGCAGGATAATGCGCGCCCTCATAAGGCAAAGGCTACAACACGGTTTTTGGAAGAACATTGCCGTCCTCCCATGGCCTGATTGGTCGTCTGATTTGTCACCCATTGAATGGGTAATTTACCTCACCCTCCAGATAATTTACACGATCTTCAGCAGCGGATTCAAGAAGCTTGGGACGATATACCACAAACAGCTATAGATCACGAATATTCACTGGATCTCTTGGTGCCGAAGTAGAACTCTAGATCACTATCACCCACAGGACACCAAACACTTGGATAAATGCCAACGCGTTTCGACAGCAATGCTGTCATTATCAAGGCGATAATAAAACTAAATAAACTGACAACAACCACTTAACAGGAAACCTAAAAATTACATGTAAACAAGCAGCAACTGTTTCGCATCATTAACTTCACATTAACGAAAACAATGACGAATGTGGAATAGGACCATTGTCACTGTTCATCAAACACGACTTGTTTTTGTAAATCTCCAAACTTTCAAAAACATTTAGAAATTTACAATTACTAATCGGTCTAATTACATTAGAATGATCAATATTATGATCGTTTTCGAAAATATGTTGGGCAACGCTGGACTTCTCAATTCTGTTATGTTTAAGATTAGCCATATGCTCCTTGAATCTTGTCGAGATGGAACGCCTTGTTTGCCCAATATATTTTTGATTACAATTTTTACATTTATTTCATAAATCCCCGACTTTTCCAGAGGCTGTACCTTATCTTTAGGGTTACCGATCAGACTTCTCAAATTAGTGCCTGAACTGTAAACCGTCCCAAGATCCAGCCCCTTGAAGATTTTACTCAAACCTTTAGTGATAGAGGGAGCAAAAGGGAGGGTAACAAAAGGTGTGTTAGTGACTTCTTCTCGAAAAGTCGTGGATTCTTTCAAAAAATTCCTATAATTAAACTTCCTAATTAATTTATAAATAATTTGAGGTTGGAAACCATTACACCTGGCTCCATGTTTAATGACTTCTAGCTCTTTCTTGTACCTAACCTTGTTCAAGGGAAAGGTGAGCAATCTATGAACCAAAAAATTCAGACTTGCCATTTTGTGTTGGGCACAGTGATGGGAGTCTGAAGGAATGTAGCGAAGTGTACTGGTTTCTTTCCGATATACGTCAAATTCTAAACAATTTTTATTTCTAATAACTAAGGTATCTAAGAAAGGTAGCTGACCGTGTTCCTCTTTTTCATATGTAAATTTTATGGTTTCAAACCGATTATTTAAACTGTTAATAAAATCGTCAATATTACAATTCTTGGTGTCGAAAATCGCGAAAATGTCATCCACATACCTTAGCCAAACCCTAGGAAAATATTCGCCCGACGATTCTAAGTCCTTTTCAAATCGGCTCATGAAAAGGTTAGCTAAAAAGGGTGACAAGGAGTTACCCATTGCCGTCCCTTCCTGCTGTTCGTAAAAACTACCGTTGAATTGAAAAATATTCTGCTTCATACAGATGTCAGTTAGGGGAATATATTCCTCGACGCATTGTTGGCTCAAATCGTTTTGAATCAACAAGTCCTTCAGGTATGTCAAGGTCTCTGGAATCGGTACGCTAGGAAAAAGGGAACTAACATCAAATGAAATTAATATTTCGCTCTCCAGCAACTGAATATTTTGAATTGCTTTAATGAATTCTAATGAATTTTTGACTGAAAAACTGGGTTGCTGTATGGGCAAATTATTAAATTCACTGGTCAACCATTTGGAAAGCTTGGAAGTTGTTTTCAAATCTTAATCATCAGTTTGTTTCATGAAAATAGACGTTTCCCGAAAATTTCAATAAAATCGTGCGACAACTTCTAGGTGTTGCAATTTTTCTGGAAGTCAGTATAGATTGTATTTAGGAATAGAAATATTCTATTTTGTATGGCTCAATCTCCAGTAATAGTTTGTATAAATATTTTTTAAATACAGATAAGTTCGCAACAGTTTTTATATCTGGTGGTAACTTATTAAAGAATCTTAGACAATTATATTGTAAATTGTTCTCACTTAAGGTGAGTCGATGTTTGTGGTAGTAGGTATTAATCGGTTTTAAACCTAGTAGAATAATCTTGTTGTAATTCACTGCCCTCGAATAAGTTTCTGATTTTTAAAGACTGATTGTAATCGAGTTTATTGATTACACGTAATTTTTTTTTTGTATCAAAAAAAAATCTGTTTAGTTCATCGCCGCCCCAATTCCCATATTTTATGTTTGAGTAGCAGCAACCATAATACATAATGCGAAGTACATG
>SMLS01071920.1:0-10027 GCA_004785975.1 Popillia japonica
TTGCATATTTGCAGACGTTTTTTTTGTTAGTAGAGAATATGTTAAATATGCAACTTGGTTAGTTTTTTTTGTAATGCAGAGATATTCGTACAAAAATAAAAGAGAGAGATTAGAACATAGTCGATCGACACATCAGCTTATTTATTTACCTATTGACATTGATCTATTTCGAAGGTAAACTAGGTAATCTAGTCCTTATCAATCAATAAGATACACATGTACCAAAAATGAAAAATATGAACAGCAGTAATGGAGAACACAAATTAAGCCATACTTAAATACATCGAATTATACATGCAACTGTGTTAAATAAACTTAGGAATAGTATATATAAGCAACAGCATTTTTTCGAGTCAGTTCATCCGATAATATCTAATAAGAATTCTAGCTAGTTCTGGATAGTTGATAATTTTTTTTTAACATCATGAATTTTGCAATATTGTTAGTAATTCTCGCTGCAATTTTTGACAGGAGCTCAAGTAAGACTAAAGTATTCTGAATTATATATATGTACATAGATATTAAATTATATTATTTCTTAATAGGTGCACCTCGAAGTATACCCCATCTGGATGACAGAATTGTAGGCGGTATTGGAGTAAGAATTGAGGAATATCCATATCAAGTTTCTATAGAGTTTTATAGAATTCATATTTGTGGTGGTTCGATTATTTCTGCAAATTGGATTTTAACAGCTGGACATTGTGTTGAATCGTCAGTATTTTAATCTTTCTAAATAAGTATATCAAGTTCTTCAAATTCAAACGAAATATTTTAGAGCACAAGAAAGAAATCTACGTATTAGATCTGGATCATCTTATGTTATGCGCGGTGGGCAAACATCCAGAGTTCAGAAAATACACAAGAATCCCGATTATAATTCCTGGACGTTAGATTCTGATATAGCTTTACTAGAATTACAAACTTCCCTATTATTCAATAAAGGAGTTGCAGCAATCGCTTTACCAACACCTGATCAAAAAGTTCTAGCTGGTTCACAATCTATAGTAACCGGTTGGGGTCGACTATCTGAAACTGCTAAATACGTAGATATCCTGCAAATGGTGAAAGTACCGATTATAAGCAATGAAGATTGCAGTAAAGCTTACGGTGCGGGTTTAATCACTGATCGTATGATTTGCGCTGGATACCTTGGTGTTGGTGGTAAAGATGCTTGCCAGGTGAGTAACATTTTACATCTAAAACGACAGCTCAAATGAGTGTTTTGACAGGGTGATTCAGGTGGACCTTTGGTTATCGATGGGGATTTGATTGGTGTAGTATCTTGGGGATATGGTTGCGCAAGGCCTAAATTTCCCGGAGTATATACAAGTGTACCGAGCTTGAGATCCTACATAACGAAAATATCAGGAATATAATGAAACTGTTGACAAGACATTATATAATTGTTATTGAGAATATAATAATAAAGATCTTTTTTTTATCCAGCATTTTATTATAAATATAAACAAATGGAAACTGGATTATTCACTAATAAAAGTTTATGGCCATTTGTGATAAGGTTAACAATATATTTGAGTAATTATGGACATTAAATAGATACAAGAGAATTGAAAAATATCAATTACATCCTATCCCAAAAATATAACAAAAAATGCGTGTAAAAGTAAATCCTCTGCCATAAAGTTTTATTTCCTAAATATATATATATAAATAAATTGGTTATCCTACTGATAATATTACTGCAAATTTCGATTTCGGCTAGCAAAGTGGTTGATTACCATGGGTGAGTGTTTTTCTTCCTTCCGTTTTAGAACTTTGAATAATTATTACAGCAATGGTTACTGAATCTTAGTAATTTATCCTTACGCGTTGTTATTTCTTTTTCAATTATACATAGGTATGTATTATACATACAATACCAAACATCGATCTGAATTTGAATTATATACTTTAAAAGTATTATTATCTAAACTACGTAAAACTGCATTTATTAGTAAAAGATAGAATTTACAACAGAATGATTATATAACGAGTTATAAAAGATTACCCAACACTTGTCTGAAAATGTTTATCCAAAATTTTCCACTAAAGGATTTACATTTCTTGAGAGATTATACTTGGGATTTGGTAAGGATTATACATTTTTTGAGAGGCTGGATGTTAGTATATATGTACATACATTAAGACTTCCATAGTAAGCTACTATAGCGATAACAATAACATGTGATATATTACGTACTCGTAACAATTCATTATATCGTGTTTATAAAGAGAATTAACTTTAGATGTTTCTTGAAACTAATTTGACGTAAAATCTCGAAATTTTTTACAATTTTGAAAGAGTTTTATCTCAGTGTTTGTGTGGATTTGTGTCTAATTTGTGCTGTCGCTTTTGAGGCGTTCCAATCCAAAATCACAGTGACCAAGTTCATGGTTGCCATCTCACTCTTGAATTTTAAAGATTTAAGTATATTATCATTTTTCGCACATTTTTTGCTGGTTTATTTTATGTTCCAAATATTAGATTTTTAAACCAACGGTGACTTCCATATTTTTGAGTTCCGAGATATTGCACTTTCAAATTTGTTGAATCAAGTTGCTTGACTCTTCAATTTTAAAAAAAGTTGAATAAAACAATTTAATAGGATGTCGTTCTATGATTGTGTTGCATTTATTCTTTTTTATTTTATTCAAATTCGACAATTTGAGTGTGTTCGGTGACTTTTGCTAATTTCTGTCGTTGGAAGCGTACTTTGGCCCTCTTTCTCTATCAAAATATTAAACTTTCAAATTTGACGATTAAGTGCAAGGATACCACCAGGCTTTTTTTTTTTGAAAATTTAACTGTTATTTTGTGTCGTCTCTCACTTTTAAGACTTTACCAGATCAAACAAATAACTTGCAGCTACACATTCGCATTTTCGATAGTTGATAATTATGCTCTTTTGTGCTCGTTTTATTATGACTTCTGCCGTTGAAAATGTATTTGTCCTCTTTCTGACGTTGATTTATTTAATTTTGAATTTGGCGATCAGACTTATAGTTATTGCCAGAATCTGTAATATTCAAAATATGATTGTATGTGTTTGTAGTTGAAAACACGTTTTGGGAATGCTGCTTTCGTTTTATAGGTTTGACAATATCACAATTTTTTGTTGTTTTTGTGCTAATTTATGCTGCTCAAAGCGAGTCTTGTGATGCTATATAAGTGAGCTATTATACCTAAATTGTAGGTATAATAGTAAATATTAAAGAAATTTAATCAATCACTTTTCACTAACTTAATCAATACCTGAATCTAGACACTCTCTCTCTCTCTAAGGATAAAAGCAGCAAAAAATGTAACTGCAAAAAACAACTCTTAAAAAAATACTTTTGTGATTTATCCTTTTATTTACATAATTGTTGTGACAAACACTTCATACCAGCTTTTATTCGTATAGCTGTCAAAAATTTGACAGCTGTCATAAATAATTGAACAGTTACACTTTAAATACATATTATATTTGTGCCTACATATACTTCTATACGATAAATATTAAACAAGATAAGATAACACATTTACTAACTGTTGCAATAGTTAACAACTGAATAATTATGTTCAAAAGATTATAGTGCTTGTGACATTATAAATACAGTTGATATTTAAAATTATCATAGTAGCAAAAACCAGCTAATTTTACAATTTTACTACTGTCAAATGCGAGTTGTCAGTTACAATTTATTAAATTTCAAATTTTGAAAAAGGCAGTATTGTAATATGTACTTTACTGGTTGACTCTTGAAAACTGTTTTTATTTTATTTTATATTTGGTAACTTTCAAGAAATATAAGATTTACAGGTGGTGAAACAATAAAAATTTTACTTGCAACTTGGCTGCTGTCAGAAATATTTTATAGTCAATAATAGTTAAAAAAATAATTGTTTTTAATTATTTACCGATTCTCAGTGTTCAAGAAATTATAATGTGTGGTGAAATGATAAATGATGGTGCTAAAATGATAGTGTATTTATAATTTCTTATTTTTGCCGATGTTAAATGCATTCTGTTAATTGAACTTAGTGTGAAATCTTTAAACATGTTGATTTGATTTTGACATGTGGCAGCCCTACACTAGCTAGTAATACAATTTGACAGCTGTCAGGAATGCTTGGACGGTTATAACACTCGATGCTGTTTCAATAACATCAGCAGTTACGCAGTTCTTGAACCGATGAAAAATGCACGCATTTATTTAAATAATAATACTGAGCAGACAGCTAGACTTAGATTTTGGCTGGTATAAACACTGCCAAGTTTATTCACGGTATCGTATGCTAAAGCTATTGTTGGATTTGAGTATATTGCTTTACATAAGAGGAGATGTATAATATTCGATATAATATTTTTTTTTAGTATCTTTAGGCAATTATCAGTTTAAACTCCAGAAACTTCCGCAATATATGAACGTAGATTTGGAACATTCGCATAAACACCTGGATAATCTGGTCGAGCACATCCAGCACCCCATGAAACTACACCGATCAATAAACCATCTATAGCCAGCGGTCCACCAGAATCACCCTGAAAGTTTAAATCGATTTTTTTATTATTAAAAATTTGTATTGCTTTGTAAGCATATTAATACTTAAATTAGCCATGGAGTTAAATTTGAGTATTCTTACCTCACAAGCATCTTTACCACCTTCAGTAAAACCGGCACACAGCATACGCTCTGTGATAACATAGTTTGGAGCATAGGCAGCTTGGCAATCTGTTGCGCTAACAAGAGGTACTTCAACCATTAATAGCTGATTGGAACCAATGCCGTCCTCTTCAGTAGCACCCCAGCCTGTTACAACTGACTCAGTTCCAGCAATTAACTGTTGATTCTCGTTGGGAAGACTTATCGCGATTATGGTATCACTAAATGTCAAATCCGACACTAGTTCTAAAACTGCAATATCATAATCATAGGTTACGTTACTGAACTCTGGATGTTGATAGATGATGCTGACATCAATAGTAACTCCCCCTGAGTTACGTATGGCAGTACCTGCACGAATGTTTAGGTAGGATGCAATGGTTCTGTAAAAGTAAAATATACCAATTAACAAAAGATAATAGTAATTGAAAATGTACACCACTTGAGTGCCAATAATTTACGCTACAAGAAAAAAGTAAGCAAACTTACTCGTAGGTGCAATGAGCAGCAGTAACAATATGTTTTGTCGAAATAATAGATCCGCCACAAATATGTAAATAAAATTCTTGTACTGAAACTTGATACGGATAGTCTAAGATATCTGCATTGCTGCCACCAACAATTTTTCCATCGAGAAGTGGTATGTTTGGCGTAGCGAACGACGCTGCTGAAAAAATATATGTAGAATTATTCTGAAGTTCAGAGAAAATATAGCAGTATAGACTTGATGTCAGAAAAAAAACTTGCCGCAAGTATTAGCCAGTAGAATTATAATCAATGAATTTCCAACCATGATTTGTCGCATATATGAAAACTATTTCTCTAATCCCGCTGTTTATACGACTTTTGAATGATTATTTTTCTACTGTTGCGTTATTTAGACCACTCGAAGGGATACTTGTTTATTTTGCTATTATAAAATAGATAAGGAATAAATAAAAACTCCTAGTTTGAAGTACTATGTTATATAATATATTTATTTTCGTATACATAATTATTATAGTACATTGCAACATACATACATATGTATGTATATCAATAGGACATCTCCGCGATAAAACTGCAAGAGCGCAATAGAAATAGTTTTAGAAACATAATTTAAACAACAAGAGCTGTGACAAAGATTTAATAGTTTTATTGTAACTAACAATTATTTTGACAACTTTTCTTGTCCTCAAAAATAATGTCTGAAACAATTCTGTCAAAACGCTCAATCTTTTTAAACAAAAAATTGTAATTTGAACATAACTTGCAATGAAGTTCAACTCTTGTTAGTGTGCTACTCATTGTAATGCTATCAAATCTTTTAACTCAATTTCTTTACTAAAGCCTAATCGAATAGTTTCCAAAAGTTGTACTGTATGTTTTTATTTGTAAGGATTTGTAAGTTGTAAGGATCAGAGCTTATCCGAGTAGAGATAGAACTTAGAAAGGTATACATACATACATATATTGTTCTGGTTGAATGCTGTTCAAAACATAACTACCGCTAACAAAACTACAAGTCATCAAAATTTAAATGTTCTTGCACAAGCTGTGTTAATTCTTTCTACTTCGTTCTTAACCGTACATTTTGTTTACCAAACCCGTTTCCGTCAAAATTTCTTCAACAAACTTTTCTTAATACATAGAATCTATTTTGTCTATGCTTTGTTTCCCTAGAGTTTTTGTAGTTCTCTTATAATAAAGGCTTCCACTTGATTTTAGCAGTTTATATAAAGTAAGTATTTTGACACAGATATTTTGTTGAGGATATAAAAGAATTCTAGGAAAATTCTAGTTATATTTGCGATGCACATTAAACATATTTAAAAGTTAAAACGATGTGATTAATTTAAATATTTCATAGTTTGACTAAAGGCGACAGCAAAATTAAAGCTTGACAAATTTCTTTTCGGCCTTATTTCTATTTTGCGTAGATTATCATTTGCTGTTATTTATTATGATTTTATAAAAAATTATATTTGCAATAGGTACTACAGACAGCGTAGATACTTTGGAAAATTTTGATTCAATTTGAACTAGTTTGACGCTTCTGCTCTTATCTGTGTACATCGCTTGATAATATTCTGATATTTATATACCTTGTATATAAAAATTAAAAAAATTCTAAGTATATAACCAACATTGCGGTTTCGGCAGGAGATTTCATAAATTACATACGTATGTAAGTATATGAAGATAAAATCTACAAAAATTTTATACCTAAAGCAATAGCGTTTTGGCAAATTTCGGTAATCTTATTTTGCACAGGGCGTCAAAAGGGTGAGGAACGGCACTGACTGGCTCTAATTTTAGCCGTAGCATAGATACAACAGAATTAAAGAGTTACCGAAGTTTTCTGGACAAAAAGTGTGCAATTTCTGCACTGAACATGCGGTATAGATTTGTATAGATAGAAAAAGTAAAAAAAATCAAAAATTTAAAACAATATGAATAATTTTAAAAACGTCATAAATATAAGAAAAATATTTTAAATTATTAGCTCCTTGCAAACTTGCTTGTTCGTATTTCTACGAGCTCACTGGCATTTATTAAAGTTTAAACGTAAATCTGTTGCTGTTAAAAATTGACAGCACTGTCAAAAATATGTTAAACCGTTTTAAATTTTGACGTCAAAACATAAAATAAACAGTGTATATATAAGCATAACTATAGGTATAGAGATACACTGCTCCAAGAAATTAACACACCTCTAAGAAATTCTTTAGAAAACAATAGTATATGACGGGATAGAGAAGTATCTTCAATTCTTTGATCACTAACAATTATTAATACCCAACTTTGGATAATCTTTGGCTAGCCTTACAATTAAACGACTACCAGTGAAAATCAATGAAAAATGGAAAAATTCGAAAATCTTAATTAGCGAAATTTTTAATAAAACCTACCTTATTATCAAGTATTTTCTCTTCTGCTTCTAATAATAGCTTCACATCAGTGACTTACGCTCAAAATAAGCGAGCTTATGTCATTCTATTCCAATCCATTCCAAATTTCAAGAAGGCGGCACCCCACCTTTTCTAGGTTGTTGGCAGGGTTTGGATAACCTTGTAGGCGTCTACAAACATATCCGAGACATGCTGTATTAGATTGAGATCCGGACTTCTTGCTGGCCAGTTTGTGGTGTTGATTCCAACAGTCTCAATATAATTTTGAACTATGCGGGCACTGTGCGGTCGCACAGTATCTTGCATTAATTAAAAAAAATGGTCTGGGCGCGAATGGCACAACATAGTCTTGGAGGATGTTCAATATGTATACCGATCGACATTCAGACTTCTATTATTTAACACTACTGAATCCGTAAGCGCTGTTAGAGATATGGCTCCCTAGACCACTACAGAACCTCCGCCAAATAATGTGGTATTCAGAATGTTGCACTGAGCATATCGTTCATTTGGCCGTTTGTACACACGAACACGTCTATCACAGTTATAAAGACAAAATTGGATTTGTCTTTAAAGAGAACTTGTCACCAGTCGACCTGCAACGAATTTATTATCGTTTACTACATGGTGCGTTAATTTCTTGAAGCAGTGTAGTACACTTTCGCTGCTAGATATGTACCAATTTCGGTGCACAAGTAGATTTTTTTACAGGAACTGTGTACATAGAAGTGTGACATGAAATAGGTGATATCTTTCGGTTGTGCACAATACGCAGACACAGTTTCTCAAGATTTGAATATATTCACATGCTCGTATAGTCCACCGGTAAAGATTTCCAAAAAAGTTTCGGGCTATGTTAGATCGCTGTTTTAGCGATCTTACCAAGAATTTTTTGATGCTTGACATTGTATTATTGGAAAACCAACCAGGAGAAAGGATAGCAACAGCCCATACAACATCAGATGTTTTAGATCGAGGGAAGATGCGCAAAATGTCATAAGCTGAACTGCGAACGACACGGTAAATGCAGTCTTACAATATTAGAGAGAAGAAATTTTATATGTGGAAACTGCGCGTACCATTTGTGGAAACGCCCTTTATGAAAATAAAAAACATATAACATAGAAATAATTGATATTATAAAAAAAAATTCTTCAGACCTTACGAAAAATATTTGCAATATATACTGTCAGTAGTCAAAGTGTTAATATATGCAGTTCTTGGTAAAGAATGATACATATTCATGTGTATGCATGTATGGTTTTTATCTTTCAGAACGATGTTCCCCGAATTCAACCCTTTTGTAACTTTCAGATGTAAGAGCTAGCTAATGAACAAATAAGATATATTTTTCTGGTAGGTGTCGTTTTGGGAGTTAGTATGAAAAACTACCCCCAAAAATATATTTCTCGTTTTTTTACGGTTTCCAGTGCCAGAAAAATTCTAAAAAATATTTTATAACTAGTTTATGGCTTACCAAGTAATGTTTAATATTCATTATTATTACTTATCTTACATTAGTATTAGTATATAGTATAGTATAGTACATATACAGTTATTTTACATTAAGGATTATCACGCTCATTACTCTATTACTATAAGAGATAGGGGTATAAAATTAATTGTATAGCTTACTTAAATGACGAACAATAAAAACAAAAGTAAAAACCCTACATCAGATGCGAGTGCATTTTTCATATGCTTAACCGGCTAGACCCTCTCTGTCAAAATTATAAATTGCGGTCAATTCTGCATTCGACATCGGTTCGGTATTTTAACGAAAAGTATTTATTGAGCGAAAATACAATATGTCGAATTACATGTTCATGGATACAATTACAAATTCTTGAATAAATATCTACCAACCGTCAGTTACCGTATTGACAACAGTAATTATAGGGTAGCCATTTTACTTCCATGGTGAACTAAAGGCGAATTTTTGCGAACCAAATACATCCAAATATTTATATATTTACCCAAACAGGACGTTTTTGCGTTTCTGTTTGCATTCCATGTATTTGCTTTTTGCGTAAATAGAGATGTCATTGTTGCAAAGTGTTTACTGAATTCTCGAAATATATAGACGAATTTTTGCGTTGCAAATATGTTTTCAAATATTTATTGAGTGTTTGTCCGACTGTTACGTCACAATAGATATATTTCATCCATCCACAAAAACGGAGTTTTTAGAGAATTATAATTGGATGACAGTTTGACGTTTTGTTGACAGTAGAGTTAACCTTAATATCATATGTGCATCGTTCATTAAGTTATGGTATTTGATAACAATCTTTTCTTTATAAGTGTTATTATAAAAAAACTAGGCTATACGTAATAGTCGTATTTACTTATTCTTGGTTTGAGTGAGACATGATCATTTATTAATATTTACTAGCCCCACATAACCTATAAAATACCAAACATATTGGAGAACTCAAAGACGTCATTGCTGGAAAGTGTTTATCCAACAATGACGTCTTTAATGA
>SMLS01071927.1:0-50147 GCA_004785975.1 Popillia japonica
AGTACATGTTATATAAGACGTATGATAAATTCAAAAGATTTCCAACACTTTTATTATGTAAAATGGAACATACAAAGTCAATGTGTTTATGTAAATTAACGCACCTGCTCGTGTTGTGTATGTACTTTATTAATATACACAATATCAATGATTGCAACAGTCTGCTTATATATTTTAGAAAAACAGTTAGTGAAATAACAAGCAAAAATTCCACGACATGATGTCAAAATACATGTATGTCGGTAAACGGAGAATTCTGAAACGCTTGACTGCCTATGCAAATACAAGTTATAATCTTAATGAGTTGGTATTTGTTATATTGTGTAAATACACTAATGTACTAGATGGAAGAGTGAGATTAATCAAATAGGATTACAAGAGTGCTACCGAATGATACCAAGAAATTACTTCCTTATTGCAAAAGTAGTGCTCGCTTGTAGAAAATAACACACATATACAAGAAAAACAGGAAACAATGCTACCATTCAAGGATTTTATAATGTGTTTATGAATATCCAAATCACGATACACGAATGAAATCCATACGTAGGTATTATAGTATTTGTTTGCCTTTGTTATTGGTGCTCACACATTAATGACAGGTCATCGTCCCAAGATTTAGATAAGACCTCTAATACGACCGTGGAAGAATAAAGCCTTTACGAGCGTACTATCAAACGTCAATAAGACAATATAAAAATCAATACATTAAGAGTGCTCGTAAATATATAACTGCGACTGCCTGATTCTATGAGTAATAAAGTTTCCACAAAGCACTTTTTGAGAACATCGATCAAACTATAAAGCTCGTGTAGATATACGTACGCGACTACAACAACCAGAAGGAAAGTATGTTTCGTTTGGGATTAAAGCATTATCTGATTATGCATGCTTAATTTATACATGGAGTAGCCTGATACGAACATATACTAGAATGCTCGCTTGATAAGGTCTATTTTACAGCTTACTACTATCTAAATTCTCAGACGAAAACAAAGAACAAGAACTCGTTTGTGATCGAAACTTGCCAAATCTCATTCGAGATCGCAATCACAATTTCATACGGTAGTAAATCACGATTTGGAAATGTATCGCGAGTACTAGAGTACACGACGGCATTGTAATTTTTAAATAATCTAATACCTGCAAGTATGTAACTGTTATTTACTCCTTTGTAAGAACGCAGCGATAGAAATAATATACATCTTGGACAATAGATGTAATTTCAATCAAAACAATAGCATAACAATTTACAATTTTCATACAAATAAATTTATGATCATGATAAGCATATATCAAAGCAAAATACTTCACATTTTTTTCCTTTTGGGCGGGTAACCCTGTACCGCCGCTCGGGCAAACGATATTGTTATTATTATTGTGCCTCCATGTCATTTAGGCCTTCCGATTGGGTTGCCCTTGTAGGAAGAAGTGTGTGATTTGGCCGATAGTTAGTTTATCTAATCTGGATCCGTCTAATCTTACGGTCCCAAAGTAGTTCCGCCTCTTCGCGCCCCATACTGGGCATTTGCCAAGGAGATGTAAAGGATTTTCTTCTGCGTCGCCCCAGCTTCCACACAGGGAAAAGTTTGCTAAGCCCATGCAGTACATGAGTTTGTTCAGTATACAGTGGGTTCTCCAGATTCCTGTACGCATCCTTAGTCTGAGTCTGCTCATAGAGAAAGCTTTACGTAGCCTGACCTGGTAGGATAAATTCCCAGGATTTTCCAGTGTCTCAATCCAGTAAGTTTCTTCCAATGGGAGCAATGTCTGGCAACGAGCTGGGTTCTGAGGAAAGTTTTAAAGCAACTGCAGGAACTTCCACACGACGGTTCTGGTCTTGTGAATGGTCGTTCACTGGCTGCTCTGACTAATCTGTCAGCACGTTCGTTTCCACTGATCTCAGAGTGACTCGAGAGCCACCTCAACGTTACGCTGTGATGTTCGGCCAGTTGTTTCAGCTTCCTGTGGCAATTCAGTACCACTTCGGAATCAAATTTGATAGTTTGTAGACCCTTAAGAGCACCTTGACTGTCCGATAGTATGTCGACCGATCCATTGTCATGGGAAAAAGTTAAAATACCTTCTGCGCCCGTCTGGATGGCTATAATTTCCGCCTGGAAGAGGGACGCGGATCTGTGTAGGTTAATTAATTTACCAGCCGATTCCCCGTTTTTCCAAATTCCAATGCTCGTGCCATTTGCTGTTTTCGAGGCATCTACAAACCAAGGATGTAGGTCTTGCTTGGGTTGTCCTACATTTTGTTTAGAATTTTGCAAAATATTATTAAAACATTGCTGAAAACAAAACAGAAGTCGTTTTATTGGTTCCGTCTTTCTACTTATTACTTTTTCAAAATATTGTTCCAGATTGTTGTGGTTTTGCTCTATGTATGTTCTTTCAGTCTTTCAGATTCAGTCTTCATATAGATGTACTTCTCTTAAAATAATTTGAGGAAGGAGCAAATGCCATTATCCACTCGCCACTTTTCTTTTTTTTTTTTTTTGAACAATTCTTATTCATATTTTTTATATCATATATTATTCAATAACATTGACAAGAGCGTTTAATAACCTAATCTGAAATTAAATAGACAACCTTTGCAAACTATATGGCGAATAGAACTTATTTCAAGTTACACTAGAGTGTATCTATCTACTAACCGCTCTAATCTCGTACTAAATTACTTTCGCACTACTGGAAAAACTTTGCAACTGCAAAGACTAATTTATCAAGAGATAAGTTACGATAACTTTCCGTAGTAATTATTGAATTCAGACAATTATGATTTGGTACATGAGCAATCACTATTGTCGCCGCTGGTTCATGTTCTATTAATAATAATTTAAAAATATTAATCTGCAGATATTTTCCAGCTAAAACACTACTGTTTAACATAGCAATAAACCAACATCACATCTAATTTCAATATTGCTGTAGAAAGAGGCCTTCTCTGGCGAAACGACGCACCTTGATGCAGTGACCATTCATCTTCTTCGAAATCATATGTGTTATAGGGTTCGCTCTGCCATCGTTTTAAAACATATCTGGTTCGACTGTTGTACAGCCGACGTTAGCCACTCCCATTAGAGATTGATGGTGCTTCGCCGTGCCTATGGTGGTTATTCGCAGCACCATTTAAAAAACACCAGACCTTGTGACTTCACCATAGATTTTAACCATCTCGTAACATCTGCTTATTTCATATTCCATGCGCAACTACACAACTAAATACATACATATATTCTACATAGTTCGATTAACAGTATAAGCATAATACATAGTTTTATTTAAAAGATTTTCTGTTTAAACTCTACCAATTCATTGGTATGTTGAATTGACTATAAAGTATCTCTCTCCTTACGATGCTCTAAAGCATTTTGGAGTAATACACGTCGTGCTGTAAATATTGTCTGTATGATAGATAATTAAATAAATGTTTTAATTTCAATTAATGTCAAAAATGAAAGAGAAATGATTACTGCAACTGTGACATTTTCCTTTTGATTTAACCGTCAATGCAGCATTACAGTAAAAATTTAAAATATATACATACATACATACCGGTGGTTTTGAGAAATAGGATAAATAAAACCGAGAAGAGGTAAGGGGTATGAAAATTCGCTAAGAAGTGGGGACGCGTATGAGTCTATATGAATGGTGTATTGGTGGGGACGTAGCTCCCTTCACCTCCTCGCCGCTCCAAATATCCTATGACTCAAAACGACCGGTATATGTAGGTGAATAGAATACAATATTTTGTATTTAGGTAGAAAATGTATACCCTGCATGAAGTTATATGTTGTTATATGAGATTATTCACGTTTGATTCTAACAGCACTATACATGTGTATAGCGCTACAGTGCCTTTGCAAGAATGCTTAATATCAATATAATGTCAGCACAATACTAGATATTTTCTAAAAAATAATCAATTTATATTCCTTTTTTATCACAAATTCTCGCTTAAAAACTTTACTTTTTGCTGGTTTCTCCCGTTTTACAAACTTCAGGTTTGTGTAAAAAAAAACATCCTGGAAGTTTACTAATCAATTATTTCGGCCGCCTTTTTTGGATTCCTTCGTTATGTTTTTCTCTAGTCTCCAATCCCATTTATACCTTGTTTCAAAGTTCTTTAATTGAACTTCTTTAAGTCGGCCACCGGATTTTTGCCTGCTAAATAGAAGTCTTTGAATTTTACAGATTCACCACAACACCTTGTTAGTTGCGTATGCTGATGTATAGTGATCTAATTCCTAATAGTTTTAATTTTACTTGGTAGTATATACATACATATGTATGTCTTAACACAACTTCAAAAAATTAATTAATTATCGTAGAAAATATACATACTATCTACAATACAAAAGGAATGGGTGTTTGTGTTACGCTTTTGCGGAGATCAGGGACAGCATAGTATTTTCGAAACTATAAACATAAAGTATGTATGTATCTACTGCTCTTTATGCTGGTATAGATAATTTCAAACGTATACATACCTGCAATTTATTATTTGCATTATTTCGCTATATATGTATATGCCATACTAGCCGCATATGTATATGTTTCATCAATATAACTCTATGGTTATGTACATATCAGAAATGAGAACAAAGTCAAATAACAAACGATAAAACATGAAGTCGTATGAAAGCGGGAATATTACTGATTGTTACATATGCATGTGGTTATAATAGGTTCCCTTTGTCATTAAGACAAACGGTACAAGCAGCTGCATAAATTTAGTTCGTAATCGCCACACATACAACATGCCAATGCTTTGCTATTTCATTCGCGAGAGATCCTCTGCTGCCGGTTCTACAACAGCTACTACTCAAATAGCAATGGACTGCAGAATACATTCGTCCAGTAATAATTATAAAGACCAAGCGTAAACCGTTTGAAGTCGACATTCTTCACTCTATGCACGCGTTATTAATACTGTAACGTTTACGTATAAATACCTTCTACGAAATTTATGGACGCATCGGGCGTTCATCCATTTGCTTATGTATATCCTCGATGTATGCTGTATACGTGAAAAAGACTTTACATGCACAAGATAAGAGAGAAGAGAAGATGTAAGAGAGGAAGGTCTGGAGAATAAAGAATGGACAGGTTTATATTTGGAATTGTTACTAGTGTAAAGTGTGATACATGTCTGCAGGTAAATTACGTCGGTGAATAAGCACTTTTGATACTGCTATACATAATGGTACCCATCATAAAAGAAAAGAAAAATAGTGTAGCTATAGTATAGTATGACAGTAAGATATGAAAGAAATCTTACTGTACTACTCAATAGGTAATATGCATACGCATTTTTTACATTACAAATAAGAACTCAACAACAAATTTTTCCACTGTTACGTTATATGCCATTATGTACATATTAAGATTTTGTAATATGGAACAGAATATGAAAGCTCAAAGCAAACATTTTCTTCCATTTCTCTCAAATGAACATACCTTAACAAGTTTTATATCATAGACTGTGCTTACCATAATTTATTGCAGTAACACCTTGCCCTTTCCATTACCTTACACATGAAAATCGTAGCTTCGTGGATTAATAGTACCGATGATATTGGTATTCGTATTATACAGTATCTTTACTGAATAGTCTATGAAAATAAGAGGTTAAAGCATAAATGGATGGGAAACACAGGCAGAACATTGAGTACTTCACAGGCGCTCGTTGTCTTATGTGTAGATTATGGCAAGTTACATGAATACTGAGTACATGGACATAGTTTTAATTTACGGAGAAACAGGATAAAATCTAAATCGTAATACGTACAGAAAATCCGTCTATCTGTTGATGTAAAATTTCTGTAAAGTGGAATGTTTTAATAATAAACAAATATTGTTATTATTATTATTATCAGACAATGATTTTCCTCGACTGGTTACCTATTGTGAATGGTTTCGTCAAACAAAAACTCGTCTTCCAAATCTTCGATTAGTGATCCTGTTTACCGATGAATACTGCGTCACAAAAAATGGTGTGCTGAATTACCATAATATTTATTACGGGGCCGATAAAAACCCACGTGATATCCATCAGAGTTTATCACAACATAGGACATCAATAAATGTATAAGTCAGAATATTGGGCGATCATTTATTTGGGCCACATGCACTTCCCGAAAAATTAAATGTGGTAGATCATTTAAATTGTCTGCAAAATACGTTACCCGATTACTTGGATGACATACTACTACATATATGACAGCAAATGTGGTTCATGCACGATGGTGCACCTCCACAGGTTGCCCGACTTGTATGGGAACATTTAAACCAGGCATTTGCAAATTGGATAGGCCGAGAAGGAACGATTCTGTGGCCAGCACGAAGTCCAGATTGGAATGTATTGGATTTTTTCCTGTGAGGATGCATGAAAAACTTTGTTTGCGATCGTCGTCGGGAAATTTTAGACGTCGAGGCTCTTCGAGACTGTCACAGCAGCCTAGCTTATTATAAGTTTTGCCGCCGCACAGAAGCGTGCATCCGGAACTCGTGGTAGTAATTGCGGACATTACTACTCTAACTTTGTGTTCTGTTTCTCATCAAACAGTCCTTTTCAGTACCACGAATTATTTGAAAAGAAAAAACTATTAACTACGAACGCGATCTCAAATAGTACGTTATTGATTACCAGATCATTAGGTAATAGTATATCGTACTTTAATATTGAAAGTTTCTGTAATGAAAAAACTAAAACTTCCTACGAAAAAAAAAACAGAGCCAAATGAATAAAATCTGTAGTAAATGTGTGACCTTGATATAAAAAGATAATTTGTGATAAGACCACATGTGCAATTCATAGAAAAGCAAAGCTGCTTCGTAGACAAATGCATTCATGAAGCACAGTAAGCATTTATTTACATATCATTCAACTTGATGAAAAATATTCCGACACTATTCATTTGACACCCTGTATACGGGACAAAAATATATGATGAGAAGATATTACTTCAGTAGTTCAACGACGTATATTTATTTTGTCAGAAAAGTTATTTCATTAATAGCAAGTGCGAAGACGGCAACTGGGGCATCTTATGCTATAATCACATGACATCGTTTAGAATGGGAATCGAAAGATGAAATTTTATTAACCTAAATCCCAAAACTTTCTAGAACCACCTCTACATTTATTGTGACACATACTTACATACAGCATTAATTTGAACTATTTTAATATTTCATATTGCCCTTTGTTTTAATCATGGCCAGTTGAGTAGTTGAGTGCTAGGTTTAGTGTAGAATATAGTCAGGAGATTAATTAATACTTACTCACACTTAGTTTTTCACAAACTTTGTGTACATGCTTGGAAAATGAGATCCGCCAAGTGCAAAGTAGCGATTAAGAAAGTACAAGATTATCAGCGTTTGCGAAGATTCCGGACTAAAGTAGCCAATGTTGTTTGAAACTGTCCACGCCATTCATATATCAGTTGAACATCATCTAAAATCATCTTAGTAAAGCTGTTCAGCCATTTTGTGACGAACTTTTAGACTATCAGCATAGGAAAGACATATGTTTCATTATCCTGTCCCATCAGCATAGGACATTATTTATAAACCCCCATCAATTTATGTATATACCAAATTGTCCATAACACATATACTATTTATAAAACGGCGGCAGTTATCATCACTTATAGTGCTGAGCAATATGTGTTTTTAATGAAAGAAAGCGAACTACATTTGGAGCACAAATGTATTTGAATATTGCAAGAATTTGAAGAAGGTTCGAAAAGAAAAAGGAATAGCCATAATAAGGTATTAAATGATTATAGATTAAGTAAGAACTCCATTGAAATGATACTAGTATTGATCGATTTCCCCATACACCCAATAGAGAAAACAAGCACCAAACGATAAATACAACGGACATAACAAACAATCACAAAGTATCGGTCTGCTACTTTTAGCTATGATACGATTGCAAATCATTGAAACATTGGTTAACGTGGAACGATCGCATAGTCGAGAGTTAGCATATCTTGATTTTAAAATTAGTGGTTTATGAGCCAATGTAGTACTATGATCTGCATCAATGGAATTTGAGTTAAGAACAAACCAGCATTTAGAATAAAGACTATGAGCAATATACGTCATTTATGGTCTGAAGAACGTTTCCGGTAAAGATATGTTAATGTTATATTAACATCCGTACTATGGATTAAAAATAAGTTAGGAATTGAAGTTTTGGTGCTGCTGTGTAGGCAAATTTTGGTACTTCAAGCAACGACAATTAGGAACTATTAGCTATTAGTAGAAGTATTATGTGTAGGACATGATTTCCATACTTGGATGTAGTAACTGTGACAAGCCACCATACTTGTGAAATAATAAATGGTGTAAAGGCCAACGATCTAGCGTTCAATACACATGGGTCATTTCAAAACGACAATAATACAAGTACATAGATCTACTGCCTATTGCACAACACAACGCAATTAAATAGTGTACCCGTATGTTGGCTAATTATATAATCTTAATTAAAGTGGAATGTAATAATATGGAAGAACCCTTGGGTACTGCAGGAGTATAGTTTTGAGAAGCAGAAATCTGTCTATTTTTAGGCCTATTAATGCCTAATATTATGATAAAATGCAATATAGAATAAACTATATAGGAGGTAGAGATGTAAAAAATATATATTCCAGAAACGAAGGCAACGTAGGCAACCATAGCATAAGTTCGCTGCCAAACATACTTTTCTCTCCTGTACCTACATTTTAAAGTTCTTTTGCAACTTGTATTAAATATTTGAGATAAATAGTATTTCTTCAAACATCAAGCACAATACAACTTTGTCAGTACAAAACAAATAATGCTGATAATATTTATCATCATTGTTGTTTACTGTCATTTTCGTAACATACATACATAGAGCTTCCAATTTACAACAGTTACCACATGCGAAGTCATTTCATTTACTTAAAGTTTACTATTGAAAAATATCATCTTTTTATTTGGAAAATAATCTGAAGTCCAGTTTGCAGCAGCAATTTTGGATATTAAGTTTAAGTGAAATTAGCAACAAAATTATTCTGTAAAAATTATCAAGAAATAAAAAGCCACTATACGCGATTATATTAATCCAAAAGAGTTATTAAGATTTTAAATGTGGTGAAGCACAAACAGTATTCACTACAACAGAGAAATGTATATGACAAATATATACCAATCATGATCTCATGATTAATCGTTCAAATTTAATATATTTTCGTTTTAAAAGAGTTAATTGGAAAACTTTAATTGTTTGGGTGACTGTGCATACCTCTTCATACTTAATTATCCATCAGAGTTGACGAGAGACACGGGCTTGTTTCTTCAACCCAAACTACAAAAGACCTCCAGCAATTTCCGGCTCGCTTAAACAAAAGGGTATGAAATATCAATATTGGCGAATGCAGCCATGTATATAGAAGAATTCACAATGGACTGTTGGTCGTTTACGTTTATAAAGGACGAAAATACACCGACAAATGTTAGTGAAGAATGCAGTCGGTCCAAGTTCCAACAAATCATTCGGACAGGTCGCATAAATTAAAATTGGAAAACGGATTGTAAGAAGAAAAAGAAGTATAAGAGGGACAAACAAGATGCAGGGGAGTCTAGTCGTCGAGAACTGAAAAATATCACATGAAAACGTGCATGTCCTTAACGTGTAACAAGCACGACGGAATTAATATCTCATCTTCTAATGCGACAATGTCAAGGTATATTGCTTCGTCTGTCTTCCTGGTAAGCGTTTTGTATGTCATCAGCGACCTTTATAATTATAATGAATGGATTACGACGTAGATACTACTAAATGAAGGCGTCGTAGAAAACTGACAGTAATAGATGTCTTCCAGAAACGCGTAAACAAAAGTCAATTATGCTATTCGAAATAAATAGAATAAATTAGTTTCAAAGAAAAATAATAGCACCATTAGAATTTATTTGAATTCCTGTTTTCCGTATACAGATAATGGACGCTAATAAACCTATGACCTTCTCGCGCCCACGAATCCATTTATTCTGATGCAAGAGGTAAATACTTCATCGAATTAATTGTAAATAGAGAAACTAATTTTGTTCTAAAACCGATTGTAATCTAAATAATTGAAAAATCTATGAGATTTGTATACAAATAACTTTTTGCGTATGGTGTGGAAAACATAAACGAGATAACTAACATTCTCAGATAGACAATTTGTTGTGGTTTGTTACAATTCTATTCGTGTACTTGTATGTACTTACAATAACTATTTTAGGATGCTTACAAGACATAAAACTAGTGATGTGTATGGCAAACAGGTTACCTGTTTGCCTGCTTTGTAATGACGATTATGTCTGTACAAGTACTTGCAAGCTGTTTCCATTTGCTTTGATGTTAGTACTATGCTCTTTGCTGCTAGTAAGTGCAAACTTGGTCACTGGTATATGTGAAAAAAATATATTTCTTTTAAAATACGTTCAGTTAGTAATAAACATACTGTGCAAATAATAAAAGCATATACTGAAAAATGTTAATGTTAACTATAGAAAAAACATAACCCCTAATTATAGATATAATGAAATAAACAAAATCAAATTAAAAAATTATAAAAATTATTAGTTTCGGGTTAAGAAAATCAGCATGTAGTAAGTAACATAATCAGAAACGCAACTAATGACTACCTATTAATTTATAAATTCACTGGCTCGGAAATTCGTTAAGTAGTACCTCAAGATTGTAAAGACAACATTTACCCATTCAATACCAAACATTGTTTGTCATCTTGGTTAAAAAAATGTTATCAACGAATGGTACATACATATGTGCAATATTACTGTTTGTCTCCTATATTTATTTCAACCTCCCATGCACAGCTGAAAATTTAATGATGGATATTTATTGAATTGGACTGTAGAAAATAAGCACTTAGGATTTTCAACTTTTGTGAATTCAAATTTGCATAAGCTCTGGTGTACTTGGCAAAATGCTTAATAGCCACTACTCTCACGGTATCAACAGATTTTGCAACTACATATACAGTTCTTTAAAATTATTAACTAGTGACTATCTCATTATGTTTCAGATAGACCATTACTTTGAACTAACGGAACGCAATTTAATGTCAGTATTAAATTTGAATCACAACAGAAAGTCGTGGGACCCAATTAGGGTGTCAACCCCAACAAGTTGTTATAACTAGATGTATTACTGTAACACTATGGTTAACCATATTATCTGAAGATTTCAATGAAAAAATGGTTGTATTTTTTTCTAATAATTGACAAAAACGAAATTGTGTTAAGTAATTTATAGTCGTTACAATAATATAGTCCTACACACGAAGTGCTAACTTACAATAGTGTAGTTACCAGCACATGAATATTGGTTGTACATTGTGCAATGTTATGTAAACTATTGTGTATGATTTGCTAGTGAATGATGATGTATGCTACCTTGAAATCCATTCGATCAAGAATCACAAACATATGAATAATCCTTTATATTTACTTAACATACTTACTTAGAGATCAGTAAAATTTTATATATTTGGCTAAATATTTTATTAAGGCTCTTATTAAGTCTTACGTTACAGTTAAAAAACTACTAACCACGTTAGAATTATATACTTGCGAGAACATTCATTTGCTAATGTATACGTATTATCAAATTTGCTGTAATAATTAGTAAAAGATAGCTAAAACTAAGGGACATATGTATCACGAGCATGAATCATCAAATGCGAAAAATTTGTTTTAAATACATAAAACATACATATGAAAAAAATTGCGTAAATTATAAATTACTTACAAATCAACCGCTCCTAAAAAATAGACCGCAACCACTGAATTCACTGAACCACTAATCTATTTATTTAATACAAAACTATTAACTAAACCATATTATAAGATAACAAAAGCTGAGATTGTTTGATTCAAAGCAGCACTGGTCGCATTCAACTGTGAATTACTTCTACCGTACGACCGTACACATACAGTTGAATTATACCACCCAAAAAACAAACGATTAGATGGAAAAAACGGTGACATGCAAAAAGGTACATAAACAATTTTCAGTATTGCTACATATTTTATACAGTTGTACGTGTATCATCTATTATTATGTTTAATTTGATACGTTCAGAAAATCTATTTTTACTCTTTTAACCTTGCATTTTTCATTTGTTACCACCAAATTTTTTACTTCAAAAATTAGTATCTGCAACTGTTTCGCTTAGAATCAGGTAATTGCAGTATGTAAAATTAAAAATAGTGCAGTATTTTTGGTAACGAAGTAATATGTATATACATATTAGGGCTGTGGGGAACCGTCTTTTTCAGGAACCGGGTATCCGTCGAGCATACTACCCGGTTCCGGGTAACCCGGGTACCCGGTTCTAGAATCGGATACCCGGGTATCCGGAACCGGATACTCGGATACCCGAAACCGGATACTCGGGTACCCGAAACACCGGGTATTCAACTATTCCGTTCTAGAACCGTTTTCGGGTGGCCGAGTACTTGTTTCTACGACGGGTACTCCTTTTCGAAAATATATCTATGTACACAGCAATATAGTGTGCAAGTAAATAGAGACTACAAAATTGCTGTTTGGAAAGCAATATAAAATAAAATAACGTAACATATTTTATTATAGGCTTATTGTAATAATTTTTAAAAATAACTTAATCCGAAACTTAAATGTAATTTTTAATTTTAAATAAAATTTAATGAAAATCAATATACCAACCCAAAAATAATTAAAACTTATATTTTAAAGAAAACCGGTTAAATGAACGAATCGAAATTTGGTGGCATTTTCCCATCGAAATATCTAAAAAAAACGTGAACGTTGTAATTTATTAAACAATGTCGGAACCGGAACCGGATACTCAAAAACCGGTACCCGGAACCGACTACTTAAAAACGGATACTCGGAATCGGATACTTGAAAACGGGTACCTGGAACCGGGTACCCGGGTAGAACCGACTTTAAGAATTTCGGGTACCCGGGTACCCCGGTATCCGGAACCGGGTACCCGGATCCGAGCGACAGCCCTAATACATATACATTAGTTTTTTGCATTTAGTATATATAAATGCGTAAAATTCCGAAATACGGTCCAGAATTTTTGCATATCATTATATTTTTCTTATTACTAGAAATAAAGCTCAAAAGTTCTTACCACAACGATTGTTTTGTGGATAGTTTGTACAGTTATTATTTCGAATTAAAATTTACCCTCCTAATGCAAGTAATAGTTGTTTCTAGCATTAGATTTTCACTAAACAATAAATTGACTAACGAGACACAATATACCAGACTTAATTCAATTGAAAACTAGAGCAAAACTGCAGTGAGCAGTATAAATAAGATACCATGTCCATAATTTACACTACACATAATGTACACTACGTTACAAACAAAACACTAGATGCAGAATTTACTACAAAATTTTTAGGCAAATTATTTAAAACATGTGCTAAATCTTTCAGTAAGACTGCTCACATATCTCTATTGCAAATAAAGTAACCGAAGCAAATAGGGAGAGAGAATATTTCTTTCTATATTTTCTTATCTTTTAGCTTGTTTACTTGTTAACAATTAAAACAAGCCCCTCCAAATACCAATGTATTTATATGGTACAATTTATGTATATAAAGTTCCTAAACCTGTCAACTTTCATATCAGGGTATACAACTTTTGAGGTCAAGCCTGACCATTTAAAATCAATCCCTGGAAGACAGCAACCCCAACTTCAAAATTTGATTGGAGCTGATGGGTCTTGTTGCCACTCATTGAAAAGGTTTTTTAAACATCTTTAAAGATAGTGAGTTTTTAGAAAAGGTCGCTGTTTTTAATCAACAAGCAAGAAGTGTATTATTTCGAACCTGAATAAAAATGTTCTATCACTGGCGGTTACATTTATTTGATTCTCTCTATGACACTATTTAATGTCACAAATTAAACATAAAAATGTAGTATAATAATAGTTAAAGTTAAATCTAAGAAGTACAACAATTTTAAGTTTGGCTATGTCGAGCTGGTAAACAATAAACTGAAATAATACGCTTTCTAAAGTGTGTATGTACATAATTTTTTGTTAGAAGTTTTTGCAAAAAATGAAATACGTTGCAAGAAGAAGATGTAATAATCTTGTAATTTTTCAAAAAGTTACTTGATATTTTTTGCATAAATAAAAAAAATGCAAATGCCAAACAAACTATTTGCTATGAAACTATGAAACGTTTGAATCCCTAAATAACGTAATCGTACTACGAAAAGTCTTTTGATATTTCCATATACGTAATAGAAGCATCATGATTGAAAGCAGTAACAACTATACCTATACATATGTCATATTCAAATAGGATTTGTGTTTTAGGATTTTAAAAGTTACTTATACTTGGGTCTCATGCTTTTTCAACAATTAGATTCTTAAATATATTTTATTAATCTGTTCATTACTTATTATCAGTTACATAGATTTGCTTGGACTCTGTATATATTTCACCGTTAGTTTATACTAATATTTATGGTTTAACAGTATCTTTCGTAATGGTAGACAGGCAGACCTATGTAATGGATATATGTATGTTGCACATACATATGTATGTGTTTAATAGACGGTATTTCAGTCACTAATTGCAAGACAAATTAAACGCGACTTATCATTTCAATACAAAATACCTCTAAAAGAATGCCACTGTTGAATTCCTAAATACACTTTTCCGACTGGATAATACATATATGTGATTGTCCTGGATTTTGCTTTAACAGAGTTCCGCAGTAATATCAGGTTAATTCCATGCAAATTACTCTCAATGAATACCTAGGTAAGAATTCTAAAATTTGCGATTTTAATGATCTTTCAAAATGAAGTTAATTTTTTCTAAAGCTGTGCTATTAAAATAGTTGTTAAAGTCCTAGATAGTATTATTGTATAGTACATCAAATTTGGCACAATGTATTTTAATGTAGACCAAATATGCGTTAATATCAATATAGCTTAATATAACTCACAAGACCGTCCTTCATTGATAATCTACTATGTGCTTCCTAATTTGGAAAATGCGTACCTGAAACAATAACAATATATTAGTAAGATTTCTAAAATAATTTTTAATAAATAAAAACTCTATGAGCACAATTTACACAGCTAGAGATCAGTATGTTCCTTAGTGAATATTACTTTAACCATGTTCCAAAAACTTCTTCCAGTTTGTGTTTAATGCCGTGCTCTTACTGAACAAATTTCCTGGCGGCTACTTTTTTGTAGTTGCTATGTTGACCATCGCATCTTTTTGCTTATTAAATTAAGAGAAAATCATATTAAAATATAAAAAACATTTCTAATCTAAACTAAGCATGCCTTGCAAAAGTAGTTAGCTTCGAAGATCTGGATTAGCTAGTACCTACTCGAAGTAATTATAGCAATCTAATTTGATGAGAAGAATCAGAATGAGTTTTATTTAAGCAAAAGTATTGTAAGAATCTGAAGTGAAACTATTTTATAAATAGATCTACATCGGGAGACTTTATTACACGAAGCTCACTTTATCATAGCGCTGCCATTTATTGGAAAATACTTTATTAGAAAATACTGGCCTAGAGGCAAAGCCATATTTGAAACTTTTATTACTTCTAAATCCAAATATCACTGGAGACCGTTGAATACTTCTGCAAACACTGAAATTAAATCCGTTTCTTGAAGCAAATAAAATAAATATCGTTTTCCAAGCAATTGAACCTCTTATGGCCAGACGTTATACACTAAACTTAAATTCTCAAATAAGTAAACCGTATACACGAGATGAGCGTTTAATAAAAACTTACGAATACCTTTTCCTTGTATGCGTATCTGATTTCGTTGGCGTTTTGCAAATGGTAACAAAACTAAATTAAACGAGAATGTATACTATTTTAAATGCAAACGGCAAGCAGGATAGTAACATGCGCTGCGCGCTGTTCTATCCTCTAAACTACAGATGGTAATAGTAATAAATAATCCATCTTCTGTCCTATAAATTTTGTGATTGTCAGAGCGTTATGAGGTTCCCGGCCGCACCATTAATGGAGCGCAATATAAACTCGAAGAAAAAAACTAAACAGTCGTAAGCTACGAAAGGGAATCACTAGGCTTAAAGGAATAGTAAATGTCATGATTTTCACAGTAACAATTTAGCGAATGGTTAAGTTCAATACTGTCATCATGAAGTACATGGCAAATCTTCAAGGAAAAAATGTCCGACTGCATGCATATCTATAAATATATGGCCACATGCGGCTGATTTTATGAAGTGCAGTAATAGCCTTAAACAAATACTACATTTCTGATACAGCTAATTTGCATGTGTTAAACACAATCTTATCTTATACCTTTATAACGCTTTATTTAATGGTCACAGAGGCAGTAAATTTTTGTTGCTAATAAGCTAGAATAGAAGTTTATAACATTTGTCATTATTATTAGCTACAGCAAATATGTATGAGAGATAATTCGTTTTTTAATAACACTTTGTCTTTCCATTGACAGTACAAGTGTCGACAGACTTTTAAATCGAAATAAGGAAAATTTATTGATATTCATTCAGTTTAAAGTCTATTCAAAGAGTCAATCTAGTTACAAAATTCTAGAATAGTTAGTTTTATGTATCCCGCAATATATTTGTGGCGATATATCTCGTAGGTATTTTCTGAAAATAATTTTTTTTCTAGAAAAAAAAATAAAACATTAATGTTAATCATGGGAAAAATGCCGGCTTCCTCTAAAAACCTTTACAATTTTGAAATAGTAAGCAAGAATTCACTGAAATTCTGCCACAATAGTTGCTATAACTTTCTTGGCTAGCGCTCAATATAAGTAGGTACTTATACATACATAAATACATATGTGATCAATGTGATACTGTTCCAATGTTTCCGTCAATGGGAGTCGAGAGGCCACTTCATGGTTCCAGGTAGTTTGTTACATATTTTTGTACTCAAAAGTCTGTAAACCTTTGAGTCGTCTCTGAGGTGTGATATGGCAGTTAAATTAACCGTCTGGAAACTATAGTTATGGGTCTCGCCGTGTATGTCTTTCACCAATTAAAGCCAGTTAATGTGATGATGTTGCCAGTAGGCCTTCATTGCTCGATTTAGGAAAAAGATTTGCTCTGGCCCCGAGGCCATCACCAGAACTAAACTTAATGTTATAAATTTTAGTTCGTGTTTTGTAGTATTTTGTCTTTTGTTGCTTTACTTCTATTCTTCACTTCTGTCTAACACTCTGACAGATGTACGACAGCCCTTACTACATCCCTTCCTTCCTAAGTCGTTGATGTAAATAACAAATAGAAGAGTACCCAATATGATTCTTTGATTCTATTTCAACGTTCTGCTGTCTTTTCCGCAGGTATGAGAGCGTTAATTTATGTGTCTCCACGTATTTCGCAAAAATACAATTGTTTGTCCATTAAAAGCTGATCTATTGTGTCGCAAATCTTACGCATATTGCAGTATATGTGTATTTTTACAAATCCCGTTTCGAGTAGTAGCTGGAAACTCAGGTTCTTATACCATAACTTACGCTTGGTTCACCATGTAAACTGAACTTAAAACCTGGAAGCTTATTACGGTTCTTAGGTGTCTTAGTTTATAGGTTGCACGAGAAATAGACGGAATTGTGGAATATGACAGTACCATCCTATTGTTAGATCGGAAGTGAAGGTAATACCCAAAGCTTGATTTAACGCTTGACTTCCGATTGTAATTGCAGGTGGTAATGGGACATGCGCTGCACTAGAAGTGAAAGTAATGTAATTAGCTTTACATATATGTATTTAGAAACAATTTATTGGAGATCAACCATTCATTAAGGTTACAGAGCATTTACATCGTTTTGGATATTTTCAGGTACTGCGCCTAGTTAAACAGTGGTATCATCAGCACACATACATATATATGTAGTTAGCAAGTAATTGTGTAGAAGACAAGTGACGTCATTGATAAATATCTAGTATAAAAGTAGTGATAAAGCTGTGCCGTATGAAAACTGAAGTAGAATATAAAAAGAAGGGAATGCGGCAGAATACTATGGAACACAAAGCCATATGACAGAGTACTGGAAAATACTGGACCAGGTTACTTGTAGTGTAACTCTTAATTATTAATTCTTAGATATCAGGTAACTCATTCCTAAGAATATCTATTGGTAGTTGTTGTAAACATATACTTTCTAATTATAATGAATTTGTAATAATCGATCAGTTGATTGATTGTTTTATCGTAAGTACAGACTGTAGTTACTTCTAAAATGATATAACAGATAATGGTGAGAGACAGTTCAGAAACAAATTCTGTTTTTCATAGCATCATAAATTTTTAAAATATCATCTAACAAAAGTTTTCATAACTCATTGCAATTCCATTTGATTTCAGTCATAGGTTTCAGTCATAGAGTTGTATTTAAAACAGATAAGTAGTTTTTTTAGTAAGAAAGGCTAAATCGAATTATTAACCTCTTTCGGTTATTACATAGACTAGTAAAAAGCGCCAAATACCGATGCACGAACACAATACGAAGTTTTCTTAAGGCTGAACTAATTTCATAATACACAATTTTAATTCAGCGACATTCCATTCCAGAGGTTGTTCCCCTTAAGTTAACCTACAACGAGGTGAACAAAAACTTGAGCGGTGGCGTAACGCACATACTTCGTTAATAAAGTTTGAGCGCATCAGCCCATTCTGGATTGAAATTTTATTAGTTTAATTATATTAGATCTTAGTCGCGCATTAGTAACAGCAGTCCGCTTTATTACGTACAAAAAGAAATAGAAGAAATTAAACGAATCTTTTACGGCAAAGATACTCAACTATCTGCCTCTATTCCTGTGGAATACTATATTGGACTATATTTTATACTACACGTTACGGCAACTGAGAAAGTTTCGTCTACGAAAGGTAAAACGGTTAACTAATTGGAAGGTATTCGAAAATGTTAATATAAGATCAAGATGTGGTGTAAAACCAATTAAAAAATGTTCTAACGCAATATTCTTTTCTCTTCTTAGCTTAATATTTTGAGAATATTTGAGAGAATTCAAAACAAACTTTTATTCAAGCGGTAATTTTACGTTCCGAATATATTATATTTTTGATTATATTTACCTACCTACATACTGTCCGACAACTTTTATTTGGTGCAGGAACCTTCTAATCACCAATATTATTAAAAAAATCTCTTATTGAACTGAAATAGCTAATTATCGTTAAACTTGCGTAAACCTACGTACAAGTAAGCAAGATTCCAGGAACGATGTATCCGTGCAATGACAATACGTACAAATTCAATTGTATTTCCCAATTAGAGAAGGGTATTTAGCATCATTACCAACTGTGAATACTGTTACATGCATCGCTTTAGGAAGTCAACATTTAAGGATATGTGTAAATTCGTCTGTTTGTATTCAGTTTTCTGTAAAATGCATACCTACACATTTACAAAATATATTTCATAATAACTACAAATTAGTTAAATGCCGCTAATACTATAACGGTACTACCTCACAACAAAGCGTTCATGAAGTTAGTAAATTGTTTGATTCCTGGTATTCAATAAAACCGACGATCATACTCTGACAGTAAATACTGAAAATATCTTAGTAATTATTAATTTCCAAAGTCTTGTTGGGAGGGTCCATTGTCGACATAAAAATATAATTAGATACTTTGGCAAAAACGATTCTAATTCATTGTTATAATTTAAAATATTGTTTCTAAACCATTAAACTTTGCAGTGGTGTTTTATTTGAGACGATCTAAACTTTCATTGAACCTATGTAATTTAAACTTCAGTTCAGTAATAATTTGACTTATAAGTCCATGTTGAACGCAGAAAAAGAAGACAAAGCAATCATTATTGAAACAAACGCTAATGGAAAAAAAATCGGTAAATAACCCAATACTGAACAAAAAAATGTCTTTCAAATTTAAAGAGAAGTAACAAGTGACTACCGACACAATCAATAGGAAAAAAATTAAACAGAACACTATTGTCTACCATCATACAACAGTCGAGGATACCGTAGAAATTACAAATATTTTCAACGCATATTCTGCTAATATAATGGAGTACGTTCGTAGATGAAGTTAATCCGAAGCAAGTGTATACTGTGATTGCTGATTTGAAGTCTTGGGAGTCTGCTGGTGTGGATGACAATATTAGTGTTGTCAAGAAAAGCACGCATCCAATACTCTACACTCTTGGTGGCCTTACTAATTAGTCTCAGGAATGTGGAGTTTTTCTTAATATGTATGTATATGCAAAGCGATTTAAGTTCTGCCAGTCTCCATGTATTTGATATGATTTTTCAGCTTTTAGGTAAAAAAATAGTATTTTAAATTCGGCACAAAATGACTTTCTCCAGGATAAATCCATAAATACAGCAATTTTATCATTTATGGTGACGATATATGATTAAGGCATATGACAATAAGAATTATGTTGACTTATTTATGGACCTCTCAAAAGCAATCGATCTCGATAATCACGATTTGCTATTATAGAAGCTGCAGCCCTATCTCTTGAGGAACATTATACATGACTGGCGGTCACAGAAAATTGTAATTATTAGGCAATTAGCAGGTCTAGTATGCTGCAGGGCACCAATTTGGCACCTTTCCAGGACAGCTACATAAGTATTCTATGCGGGAATTTAGAATGCGTGAGATCACATCACGTTCTATTCGACAATCGATGCCAAATTTCTAGGTCTATGTATTGAAACTAATATTAGCTAGCTAGCATATGTCGATAATTTACGCTCGAGGCTATCATAGATTTACTATGCAATATACAAAACAGTTTATGTCGTTGGAAGCATTTGCATGTCAGCCATTAAATATGATATTGTGTATTAGGGCTATAGTATTGCTATCATTAGAGCATTCCGATTGACGAAAAGAGCTATTAATACGCCGATAGGTATTTCTCAGCTTTGCTCCAGCGGTAATCTATGCAGACAACTTGGCAAATTATCACTTCAATCGCTCTTTACATATGAAGTGCTACTACTGATGAGGGATACGAATATCTAAAAAAATGTACGACAGATGCGTTCGTTAGTAAAAGAATATAAATAATAATCTCTAACTTATAGTAAAATTTCTGTAGTGTGGTGCCATATATGTGGACGCAATTTATGCGTATGGTTTCAAACTGATGTAGGTTCTCACTAAAATACCTATGCTATAGGATTAGGTAATACATATTTTTTGAGAAACTACCATTGTTGATTGTTTCTAATTGTTTCTAACATCGCCCAAATTTCTAACAATATTACATCTAATATTACTGCAATAATTGCATAATTGCCATGCATAATATCATTTAATTGCTCTATCTGTCTATTCACAACTCGTGCAATATAGTACATATATTTAATTGTTTAGAATTCGTGGCGTAATTGCTGTTTGGAAAGCGTTATACTTTTTTAGAAATACATATAGGAAGTGGGGACTGAGAACCTATACATGTGTATTGGAAGTAGTATATTTCTTAAGTAAATCCATACCATTCACTTATCAAACACATTTAGTAACTGTTATAAATTATGTTATAACAAGCACATAAAGTATTAACGTTTTTAATTTTAGACAATATTTCAACAACAATTTACATAAATTATTCGGAGTAGTAGAGTTGTAAAAATTTTTGCAGTATTTATTTAACAAATACATAGGGCGAGGCAGCGGAGGAAGATTATTTCCTGAAGCACTCGGGCTTGACTGGAGTTTGAATTTCTGGTATGCTGGTACCACTGCAGTAACTTCTAATTCTTATGGCTTGTTATATTACATTCTTGGTTTGTTTATAAATGATGAGGCCATCAATCCTACACCGTATCTGAAGTTCTCCCACAACCAGAAACTGTTTGAAATCTAAGCGGTACCAGGATGGCAAATATGTAGGTACCTACATATGTCTCTGTGGAGATTTGTTATTATATTTTCAATGGGAAGCTTTGCGCTATTTTGCCATAAATTCAGTAATCGATGTGGTGTGCGATAGGGAGTTGTTGCTATTGATTGCTGTCCGTACAGTTACAAAATGCCAAAAGCTTCGGAAATCGCGGTAGACGTGCGTAAACTAGTGATTAATTTAAAATCAAAGGGTAAATCTCTCGCCAAAATTGCAGAAATCGTGAATTTATCGAAAGCTCCAGTACAAACAATAATAGGAAATTTTAAAACCACGATCTTGTCAGCCTAAGAAGATGAATGAAGGAATGCGCAGGCATATTGTATGAAAAATGAACGAAGATCCCAAACAAACGGCTGTGAAACCCGCAAAAGATGTCGGCAAGGAATTTGGAATAATATTCAAAAATAATATTCATTGCAGATTGACAAGAAAGAAATCATTTATTAGATATGTAAACATAATGAAACAGTCGACATATCTACGCCCAAAGATATCAAAAAATTCATATAGCCGATCCGACATTTTAGGAAAGTGTAGTATTTACCGCAGCTCTCGATCCACAAAATGTGGTATCCAGTGTGAAGTATTGCGGACGTTCTGTTATGGTTTGAGTGTGTATGGCGGCAAATTACGCTCTATCGACGGAATAATGGATGAGTATATGTATATAAACATTTTACAATATACCTAGTTATGTTCCAAGCACAGACAAAGTGGAACTGGAGGGTAAAGCAAACTTCTTACAAGATCAGGATTCAAAACATTCTTCAGTTCTGGTGCGAGAATGGTTGCTCTATAGTGTTAGGAAGAAGTTAGAATATCCTCCGCAGTTGCCTGATCTAACAGCTATAAAGTACTTATCGGATCAAATAAAAAAACGTGTAAAACTTCGGAAGGTATCATCGATTTCGGAGCTTAAGGCTGCCTTGATTGATTGATTGATTTTGATCAACGTAAGACGGTCTTTTAATATCCCTAACATTGCGGCCTACAAGGCCTATTGTATTATTCCTACCTTGATTTGGTTTTACACAAACAGGTTATTTCCTTTGATTAGGTTTAGGAGCCTATTTGGTAAATCTTTCTCCAACGGTGATTCCAATGCGATTTGCATAGCAAACCTTCGTTAGCTTAGTTCTGCGCATTCGAAAAGAACGTGAAAGGCTGTTTCTTCGTCCTCATTGCAGAGTCTATATAAGAGTTCATCTTTGTAGATCCCCATCTTATGCTAAGACTGCCTTACTTGAGGAATGAGAGAAAATAGCCCAAGAAACCCCCGAAAATTGGCATTTTCTATGTCATCTCGACTCTCTGCCGTGGTAGAGGTCATCGTGTTAAACTTTCGTGATTGGTTGATTTTGAGCAAGTGTATGTATACTTATGTGACTACCATAATGTTGTTGTCCGTCATACTATTTTCTAAAAGAAAATGTAGCTAATTTCTGATTTTATAAAAAAAAATGCAAGAGATCGATGCCATAACTTGTGTGAGCCTATGTACTACGAACTAGCTCATCGGGATATCCCATTATGAATCATGTTCCTCCTAATCGTTTCTTTTACTTATGATCATAAAACTAATCGTTTCTTTTACTTATGATCATAAAACTGGCTGGCTTGTCTCCTCGCTTCCTCTATTGATTGCATTACCGAAGCTACTAATTCAGTACTTAAAGCTAATTAATCCATTACAATATTTTAGTACAAGATTCATTTCATTTATAATAAATAGTAGCGGTAATTTAACAAAATCTACAAATTTACAAACGTTATTATGAAGATAATAAATATAAAAAGATTTTGCTTTTTATAGGATCGCTAGGATTTAGTTGTTTGTACAATATTCAGTATACTTTACCGTCGCATAAAAAAAACAACGACTAACTAAAACTAGTACATGTAGCAGTCGAAATGATAATACACTTGGTTCCCTCCTTTTCCTCGAAAATCATTATACTTACAGTCGATCACTTCGTTTGATCTAAAAAAGAAACAAAATATATATGCCATATGCGGCAATGACACTCTTAATTAACAGGCCGCTGAAAATCGTTTTGTCATATTACACTAATTAATTAGCTCCAGTAGATGTTTAGTACCAAAAAAAAAACCGTTCGAGCTCATTAAGATAATAAAGTATTTGGTTCTCTGAATGGACCACAAACTTTACACAATAGCTTACTTTTATGGTAAACAATGTGAGTAATATACACGAACATACCATCCTAGAAAACAATACAAAACCATATAGAGAATTGTATTAGTGTGCTACACCTACTTATTATTCATGCAAATAATTCATGCTCGTTGTGTTTTACAGACGAGACGCTCTTATAATAAACTGAAACAAAAGATACAGAATTGTTTTATTTCATTCTGGGAACAAATAGATGTAGCGCTCGTTTGAAAAAAATAGAATCTATGTTCGAATTTGAATGAAAATTATACAAATAATACATCTATTGTTTTATTGTATGCTCTATAAAATGTCTGACTGAACAAAGTAGATGTAGATGCTTATGAATAATAATTCCCGTTTTCGAACATAATTTATTTATTCCGCAGTTTGAATTAGTTTAAACAAAATTTATTAGTGTGTAGTTTCAGTAAAAATATCTTAAACTCTACGGATTTTGATGTTTCTTATTTAAAGCTACATATTTGAACCACTCAACAAATATCTGATGCCCAATTTCTTTTTGCATGTTTTAACTACAACTTACCATAACTAAGGTATCTAAGATGACAGGACACTTACAATTAAAAACGTTGAAGGCGAAACTCAGTGAATTAACACATCCTGTAAAATTATTTTTATATTGTCGAGAAATAATAGATATTGTTTCTCCGTAATTCCATTATTTCCTGTATGTCTCATTACTTTAATAGTTGCGGCATTAACTGCGAGCAAGATTTAATTGTTTTGTAAATTTATCAGCAAACGCTACTGTCAATTAGCCTGATGTAGGGATGTGATTATAGCCCAGATGTGTTCATCATATAGACAACACTGATCTGAATATCATTGCATCGTTCTGATATATCTATGTAGATGTAGATAGCTTGGTATTGTTTAACAAGCTCTGCGCATTACCAATTTACAATCTTGCCATCACTAGTTTCCCCGCCCAACAAAACAAACTATTACGTAAGTAAAATTAGCTTTTGTTTTTTCGGAAACTCAAATTTTGAAAGTTGTTCTATGATTTTGCTCTATATTTTTCAGAGGAGAACGAAAAAACATTTTTTAGTTCTAAGTTTTTTAACAAACAATGTCAAAGTTCACAAAAAACGGGTTTATTATCAAACTTTCTCTTACTCGCCATATCTTGTAAGGTTAGCTGAAGTTATATGCCTGTTGTACCAATAATATCACTATTTGCAAAACTTTAAAAGTTAAACTAATGATTTGCTAAAGGTTAAGTGGTTTATAATTTACTAAAAATTCTCAACGCATGCCTGCCATGTTGGTAACATTCATTAGAGTTGTAGTGTACCGATTTCGTACGTTATAAAGTTTCCTCTATGGCAAATTATTATTCATATAAATGTATTGTTATAGAACAGTTACTGTTATGATAACTACAGGGTTCACACACAAAATTCTATTATATGAGGATACGTACTGTGAAAATTGAGCAATTGACTCACAAGAAACAATTATCTCTTAATTAGACGCGTTATATTAAACTCAACGTTGGTCTGGCCTTTTGGTGTATGGCGTTGGTTCCCGTTCTAGTTATTCTTCTCGCTTTCCTTGATGAACTAATCTTGAAGTTCATATAATCTGATTCTTAATTATGATGAAGTTGTTATTCAATGCTGCACAGAATACTCTTAATGTAATATATGTATCAAATGCAATTTTCCCAATTACTTTTAAGACGTTTTTAATTCAGTGAATCCATAATGTAAATAATAAATTGTGTCGTTACGTGGTCACCTATTATAGAAATAATTCTATAACGTCAAACAGATAATTCAGACACTAGACTCAGCGAAATCTCTACAGTTCCACATGAACTATTGAACAGAATTTAATGTTTTTCTTACACGGAGAAAAATTTATAGTATTTATAAGTATAAATATACTGCATTTTAGTATAATTTATTGCTATATATAGGACAGCAACATAGCATACTAAATTTAACAATAAATTTATTCCTGGAAATTAAGTACCTATTATACTTCAATTTACTATATTTTATAGTAACTTTAAGTAAATTGCTTGTACTACAATTAGCAATAATTTGTACTTACAGATTTACAAAACCTTTTCACAAATACGAAGACCGCGTCATACTGCATCTCATTCTTTTTACGTACGAGCGCCTTAAACCTTCTCTCTCTCATTTCATTAGTATTTCAACGTGCATAAATTGAAACTACCTTTATTTAAAAACCAATATAAATACTTTTAAAAACCAATGAACTAGTTTTGCTAGATGTTGTAAATTATTTTTATTTAAAAATTTCATCAAATGTAGCAAACCTTTTGTTTTAATCTTAAAACATTTTGTTTTAAGATTTTAGCAACAAAATTGTTGTTGGGCATTAAACACAGTGTTCGTAATTTTAATACAATTTATACTATTCATAAGTATAAATTTCTAAATAAAATGTTTTGCTGTCACAGTTTTCTCAGTGTAAAATATCCGGCAAACTAGGTATTAAAGTAAAGCTGTATTGTAAAGAAAGGTTAACACAAGTGAAAATAACAATGACACAACAGCGAAACTTCAATAGGTTCACTTACAGAAAAATAGTTAAACAAAATAAAAACATTATAATTTTTAATTTTTTGATAAACTTAGTAATGAGTGTTGGATCCTTTATTCAAAACAATTTCAACAATCCGGTACTGTCTATTAACTTCGTCAATGTTGAAGCAGGAATCTCATTCTAACATCTTGTTATCGATGATTTCAGTTCTTTAATGTTTTCATATTGCTGATTATTGTCATATACCTCTCTAGCCAATACTCCACAAAGATTTTCAGTTGGGTTCAAGTCGGGTGAGCTAGCAGGCCATTCCATTAATTTGATTTCGTTTTGTTGAAACCACTCCATGAATCGTTTGGCCGAATGGATAGTTGCCTTATATTACTGAAATATCCAGTCTTGCAAGGGCATTTGTTCACCAAAATCTATTAGAACCATTTCTAGAACATCTATATAAGACTCAGAATTCATTCGTGTCAAAATAAAACATATAGGAGTTTTATTGTTATGTATAAAAGCCGCTCAAACCATTGCACTACCACCACCAAGATTTCTACTCATGGCAACTTCAGTGTTCCTACGCAAATCGTGCCAATAATATTTAAAGCCTTCAGGTCCGTCCAAATTAAATTTCGTTTCGTTGGAAAATATGACGTTCTTCCATTCCTTATCCCATATGATATGTCACATGATTATGTGCAAATGACAGCCTTGCTTGTTTGTGAGTCTTCTTTAAGGGTGGATTTAAGACCTTTTTCTGCCATCTCAAGCGTTTACTACCGGATAAAACTTGTAGTACACGTCTCTTGGCTACTGGCAAATTTAAATCACATTTGATTTGTTGTGCGGTTACAATACCAGAAGAGGCTAACCGAAATATCAATGAGCGTTGTCTTCGCGTAAGTTTTTGATTAGTTCCTTTAGAACGATATTTGCCGTAGGAACTACCTAAACTGTGACTACTACCTAAAGTGATCGCCCCAATTTCTTAGCTATTGCTCGGTTTGAACACCCCATCTCTTTAAACTATTTAGGCATTTTTAAGTGAAAAATATAAGTACCTAATTGCTTTCATTGTACCTACTCGGTATACAAACATCTTTTTGGAGAGATACAGGAAAATCTATTCCAATAGAACAAATCCACGATTCTGAAAAACCTACTTCCATTTAGGTAGGCCACACAGCGAAAACGAACGCGCGATTCCAGATAACACCTCAGTAACTGCAATTTAATTATGAAATCTGAGAAGCAGGCCACGGCAGGTAAGATTGAACGTGACTTAAGGGAAGATTTGCTATATCAACGATCGAGTTCTAAATGTATGCACGTCGTAGTTATTACAAAGACCACGATATACATCAGTTTTAAAGTAATGGGATTACCTACAAACGAAAACATCGAACGATACACACTGTCGGGGTAAAGAATGCACTCCTCTGCAGCGCTGGCAATTGTCGAAAGGTCAAGTTGTAAATACGTCCGATCTTAAATTACAATCAGATAGTAAATTCGCGCAATAAAATTTTATTGTTTTTGATATGAAATAGCAATATACGTGACTCGCCCTGTATAAGTAGCGTACAGATTGCTACACAGCCTGCTGCACGTCTATTTATTTAGATATACATACATACGTAACTTCAATAATTTTCCACCATGCTCTTTTCTTATCTCAATTCCCGCGGTTATTTACATTAAGTGGCCAATCATGTAGCTGCGATAGGCGTGACTACGATAAGATATAGGCAAAATTGCTCACCTATGAAGGTGACTTGATTTAATAAAGAATAGAACTTCTAATTTGAATACTAAATTGATTTCACATAGCTTCCTAGAAGAAAAAAAATTAAACGGACTATCGTCGCGACGAGAAACCATATTATGCTGAGAATTACAGGAATAGATACGCTACTGCCCATAAATTTGATTACATTAAAAAGATAACTAAATATACTAGACGTGCCGAGTTCATAATGAAATATTCTTGAGCGAAGCATTACCTATGTATGTATGTATTAAAGCAGCATGCTTTACAGTCTTGTATTGTCGTATTATAAGTAACTCAATCTAGTAACAATATCTAGATTTTAACAAATTATTACGTGTAGTTCACTATAGTTATATTTATATTTTGCAGATGTAATCTCTATAAAGGGGTGGGAAATAGAACCTCCATTTCTACGACTAAAAGATGTCCACAAGGGGGAGTACTTCCTTACGCATGTAGAGTTGAACAGTGCCTAACTAGGAACATCCTGTTAAGAGTATGCTGACAGTACACTCATTTATGCAAGAGAAAAGTCTGACAATACCCTCTGTGACATAGTTCAAAGAGGACTTACTACTACGAAACGGTGGTGCCAATCAGTGGGCCTCAACATAAACCCCACTAAAACTTAATAGCAAGGAAAAGGAAATTCAGTCTCAAAACCATAAGAATGAATGAGCAAGACATAGATTGGAAGAAGGAGGAATTATCTAGACTTTACGCTGTATGAACAACTTTCGTGGAACAAGTATGAGCTTGAAGTAACTAATAACGCAAAGAAAGGCTCTAATGGTTTGGAGAAAATTCGCAGGAAATAATTGGGAATGCAGCTCAAAATTACTGCTCTGGATGTACACCTTCCGTCAGAATTAATGTCGTTGTCTATAGCGCAGTGTTTATCAAAACTGCTCACCATTTGACTAAGTACGTTTTCGGCCGGCATCGGTTTCTGTAGGTAGGAGATTTATTGGGGTATTAGTATTTATGTAAAACACCGGACAATTGTGTGGATCAGGTACGAGAATTGAAATTATGTGTTGAAAATATATATACCGATATAAATATATAAAAGGGTATCATACATAGGTTACTTTAATTTGCAGATGTCACTTTAAAATACTTTTAATACACAAAATTTAAATGCAACGGTAGAAAGCATCGTTTTTTATTGTTTATTATATTATATATAAAGAGCAATTAATAATAAACACGGGCATTTGTTAGAAAACTGCAGCTACACACTAAATTATAAAGACTATAAGGATTACGAAATTTATTACACTTACAATTCGACACTGCCATGCAGATATATGGATTTTTTTTAAATATTTTATAAATTAATAAATAATTTTTGTGTTTCTTTAACTTTTATTTTATTGTTGTCTCCAAGTAAGCATGTCCCTTTAAATAAATAATATAATGAAACCAAATATTGTTAGTATCTTCTTACCAACAACAATTTTATTACAATGGTAAATAGTTATCGGTAAACGTTTTTAAAATCGCCATCTAAACATTCTTAATAAACTATACAAAAAATTAATTTTTAAAGCAGGTTCCTTAATACAAAAAATTTAACTATTTTATTTCTTAAGGTGTCGTCGTGTAGGGCGTGTCTTTGCGGATAATGGTTTAAAAATTCACACCCAAATACTACAAAGGTATGATTTACTATGTAAAGTAAGTAATTAATATAACTCCATTTAAATAAATCCATCCAACTTCTGCTACCTTACCTTTTTTCTTTAATTTGATATACTTTAAAAATTAAATAACCTATTCAATAGAATCAAAGCGCAGAGTTTCTTTTGTAAACTTCTATCCGCGAAAGCTTGAGCTGATATTCCTAGTTAATTTTTTATTTTTCCACAAAATGCTTTTTGTCTTGTTCGATTTTGCCTCTGCATAAATTTGGGCTCTTGTTTATATAATGACTTGCTAACTTTACATAACCATATTTTTTTATTATTATACAAACAGCAATTCTACTAATAGTGATACAACATTATTTCGAATTTTAATCAAAATTTACTAGTATTTATAAAACCATGATTAATGTTACTTGAAGCAATAGTGAATTTATAAATTATTCTTGTTTTCTTCTCTCTATATTTTTAAAATAAGTACATATAATCAAATTAATTACACAAAATTTAATGGCAATATTAAACTTCATACGCATATCAACTTCATTTTTTCAAATAGTGCAAAGAATGTTATTAATACAGCTTTATTTGTTATCTATACAATTACTTAATTACCTACTGTACAGCGTAAATATTGCGTTGACAATAATCTCCCCGTGAGAAAGCTATTAAAAACATATTTAAATTTCGGTGTATACATTTTCAAGAAATAATTTCAATTATCCTACCTGATCCACACAATTGCCCCAGGTGTTTTAAATACTAATACCCCAATAAATCACATACCAACAGAAACCGATGCCGGCCGAACGCTTGCTTGGCCTGATGGTGAATAGTTTTGATAAACACTGCGCTATAGACGACATTAATTCTGACGGAAAGTGTACACAGCAATAGTGAGACCAATAGTCGTTTATAGAGCAGTGGCCTGGAGCAAAGTAACTACATAAGCTGTCCCACAGCAGCTATTCAAGTGGTACTAAACCACTTACTCCTCTTTACATTTTGTGGAGAGCACAGTCAATATAACCGCACCTAGAGTGATCGGGGAAGGATCGGCTAAACATACGCCTCAACCTCCTGAAGGCAAGGAAAGTTGGGAAATGATTCGAGACGGAGGAAGTTCAGCTTTGTGAAATAATTCACCACAAAGCTTAGTGCCAAGAGCGAATGAGACAAAGACACAATCTCGAAACTCAAATGGTACACCGATGGCTCCAAAATGGCAGACAGAACTAGAATAGATATGTATATACATGTGGGCGAAGAACCAAATATTGCGAAAGTTTGTGAATGTAGTATGTGTGTAAGTATCTTCCAAGCGGTAGAAAGGAGGAATGTTTAACACTGACAGAAGCTACGACAAACAAGAGATTATCATAATGTTTTATAATCAATCAACCATCAGGGCGCTGAACTCAAATATTATCAGCTTTAAAATGGTTTGGGAGTGTCTAGACAAACTAGATGAGGTAGGCAAAAGGAACAAAATATCCCTACTGTGGGTTTCAGGACACACAGGAGTCAACGAAACCAATAACATACAATCTCGCAAAGGAGAGGGTCAGAATACCTTTTGTGGCACCAGAATCTTTTTGTTCTGGGGCTTGGAACAACGAAAGAAGCCGAATGTAATTTTTTTTAGAAACAATCAGACGAATCGGCCAGCTCTAAATAGAACGAGAATAGAGTGCACAATAGGTATTATCACTCCAACGCTACATACATACATATGTACATCATGGACTTTGGTTATGTCCGGTATCTAGCAGTACAGCCTGCACTCCTGTCACTATTCCCTTTAAGATAAAACGGATATGGTGACAGGAGCGCAGGCTGTACCGCTAGATACCGGACATAACTAAAGTCCGTGGGTGTACATCGAGGGCTTAAGTAAAGAATGAAACTGCAATAAAACGCGTCTATTGTGGGCTTTCCATTCTGAATTGTTAATGAAGTAAACATAACTGGGCAACTGCAGTAAGCCGTATAGCCGCAGGCCAAAGGGTAGCGAGTATTTAAAAGAATTTAAACCTAGCGAAATATGAATACATTGGAAATGAATATGATGATACTGAATTCAGGTAGAACGTAGGTAAATTAATAAAAGAAAAAACGTTGATGATAAATTAGTCACTATTTTATCGTGTAAAATATTAAATAATAATTACAGAAATTATAAAATCAGAAACTTTAATATTATTTTCTTAGCATTCGCTTAATGTTTTAATTGAAACAACACAAACTATACAATATGTCTTAAAGATATACAATATATATACACTTATACAATTAGTTTTCTTAAGAAGTTTTAATCGTTATTATAATCACTGCACTTAAGTAAGTTTAAAGAGATTAAGAAATTAAAGGGAGTGTTAGTATTATAACACATAACATAACAATTAACTCTTCTGAACCAAATTAATTACAATTTTATAATCAAATCTAATCAATCCTGAAGTACTTGGAAACTCTCTAATTTTACAAGATAACTAAGAGGTTGTGTAATATATTATGTTATAAGTTATATAACTTTAGACCAAAAATTATTATTAGATAATAATATTTCATTAGACGAATTAATGTAATGTAGAGTATATTATTCGAAATTCAGTAGAATCACATACACAAAACACATTGCGCAACAAGTTAGTAAATATAATATCCAATTATAAAAATAGAAATAGTAGTAAAAGTAAAAATAGATTACAATTATTTGACACGAATGAAATGTCAATTTCTTCTACTGACGAAGTTGTAACGAATACCTAATTAATTATAAAGGTTCTGGAATATTCTGATTTTTAATGGAATTAATAGTACCTATTTGAATTGACCTAAAAATAGAAAAACAAGGTATGAAATTCGTCAGAAACAAGAAGAAAATGATATGAGTAATAATAGAAATATATCCAAGAAAAATAATAAAAACAGAAGGTGAAACTAAATTAATACTTAAAGACTAACTTAGACTGAAATTATCTTATTACTAAATCAAAAAATTCGCTAAACGAATACAGTGACTTGGTGAGGAGCCACGACCTAAGAGTTTCCTTAAATTTCTTAACACTAAGTGATTTCCAAATTTTCGGAAGATGATTATAAATTTTTACACCGTAAATATTAGGGCTTATTGCAGTTACTTGTAAACTGAATTTTTCAGGGTGTATCTTGTTATCTCTCATATAATAATTATGTAAGATATCGTCGTTGTTAAAACTTAACAATATATAACAATATATATATATATACATATATATAAGGTTAAAGACGAGTATGAGGGACTATATTATATATATATGTATAATATATATATATATATATAACAACAACCTTCTAAAATATATATGTAATTCATAAATAGTAAGAATATACAAAGAAACGAAATGATTTCTACACGAAGACAACTGATTAATGCCAGCAGTGCATCTTATATTATATAATTAGATTTATTATACCTACGTTTTAATAAATTAAAACTAAATTCATTATTTCGTGATTGCGTAAATATTAAAAAATATAAATTTCTTTAAAATGCTACTTCATTTAAATCGTTTCTTAATAAAGCATCGGAAACAATTCGTTTTTCTATAAATAGAATCGTGTTATTATATTAAAAAGCATATTATTGAAAATTTACTTTGTAAACTATATGTACATGTTTTATCCATATACATATGTATAATAGCAAGAAATATTTACTTTTGCCAAAGAAACAGCTTGTGCTAACAAAATCTAGTTAAGAATTCTAGTCAGCACTACTTCTTAATATACAGAGTAAATGCAACTATTGTAAATGAAATTATAATATATCGCCTTATATTTCTTGCCATCTTGCTGCCTGAAATTCAGCTGCTAGGTATGCGTCTTTAATTCTAATTACAGCCGCACAGTGCGAGTAGTCAAATGTGTCGAATACTGGCGGAAGGCCATGTCGCTTGAAGTCTGATTCATTACTTAAGCCCTCGATTGTACATACCACAACGTGTATAAAAGAAAACTACCTTTTAAACTGAAGCTGGTCAAAAAGCATGTACATATATAAATATATTAAAACATGTGATAGAGCTGATAAGCAAATATTTCGAATATTAGATTCTAGGTATTAGATACTGCAATTTTGTCTAGATCATTGCAGAAATTATTATTATTTTGACGTTAAGCGGAGCTCATACTTTCCTGTAGTTTATCCGAACTATCCTGCATGAAATAGTATAGATAAAATTTAAATTTAAATTAACTACAAAGTACCTACTAACTTTATTAATAGATCTTTGGATCTGATAGATTAGCATGGTAGTAGCTTTATTTATGTCTATCACACAATCAAAAGGTTTATACAAAAGTTCTATGCGATACATCATCTTCAAGGTAAGCTGTAAAGTTAATCTTTAACCTTTATAATAGTTATCACAGCAGGATATAAACCGCGAGAAGAACAATCAATGCATTTATTACTATGCATTATGCGGAACAGCAGAGTAGTTGCCAGAAATGCTACATCATTAATTAGATACTCGGCTTGCGAAAAATTGCGAAGTTGGCAGTTAGTTTACATTGATGTATGACAGGTATCGACTGCAGATTATTACATTATTATTTTAAATCTGTAAACACAGAGTGGACAATAGCGTAAACAATGATCCTGATAACTACGTATCTATTATAGTGCACGACGCGATCTTCCTCATTACTGGTTTGCACGCTTTAATTTATAACTCCTGGAATATATCGCCTGTCATACGTACAGCGCGACTTTTTTCTAAGTGACTCTTATCGTATTTGCTTTATCAGTGTTTGAAGCTACATCAATTGGTATGGAATGTTTGAGTATTAAAAGTTTTATTTTATTACGTCGATACAGTGGCAAAAGCTTTTTCGTTCTTTATCGTTTCTCCTGTAGTGCATTAGTCCTGTAACGCATTCTATATAGCATATGTAAGTACATATACCGTGCGAACGCCTACGAGCGGTCGATACCTAACCTGTGTACGCTATATTCTACTGTACAATTGTATTGGCAAAAATAACTTGCTGCATCTTACTTCAGCGATTCACTAAATTTCCTATCGAGCAGACGATCGCGGGCAAGAAATTCAAGTCTATATATACACACTGCGAGTGAGATAGACACACAATTGTTGAAGCATACTATAACTTGTTCTTTATTAAGAGGACCAAATGTTAAAATCCGCTTCACTGTGTATAGATTGTAATGTTCCTCGTGTTGATTTATTATTTCCAGCGACTCTAATCGCACCATGGAGGGATCAAACTGTATTTGTTTTTGAAGTACCATTCTTGCATTTTCGCTTTTGTGTTAAAGTTGTTGGTATTTTTCCCTTTTTCTGCAATGGTAAGATGCATTATTCATTACAATATCACTTTTGTCAGGTAATTTCTTTAAAATATTATTGAACTACTCCTCAAAAACTTTTGCATGCATTTTCTCGTGGTAATCGACTGTTTTTCCTTCAAATAGTAGTATCCAATAGTCAACAAAACCGTATTTAGAACCAATATGTAAAATAATTAAGCGTCTTCCTTTACCAGTAGGATTTTTAGACCAGTAGTTACATCATCTATAAATGCTTGTCTGCGTGTTCTAATATTAATATCTACTCACACGTTTGCTCTTGTATGCCCTTCGTTCAGCCATGTTTTGTCTAAATAATAGATTGGGCGTTGCTCATTTCTATATTTTAATATTGAAGATAAATATCGTTGTCTTCACAAAACAATGACATCACGTACGAGCAGTAAACTATTGCGATTGCGTTTTAATATCTGTAAACACATACTCCGTATGTAAATACATACTCTGTATTATATAAAACACTTAAAAGCATTATATAAAACAATTAAACAAAGCACCCGAACTTACTTAAAATTAAGCATTTTCATTAATTTATACAAGGTTGAACGATTCATTGAAGGTATATTTTGATCTTTCCTTATTTTGTTTAAGATTTTGTTTAACGTAGGAAGTTCTCCATCGTAAAAAAAGCCAGGTATGATTCTTCTTATCATGTACTTAATAGTGTCGTCCAATGTAGCTAGCACCACCTTCCTTCCAACTCGTTTTAATGGTGGTGAAATTAGTCCTTTACCTTTATATTCACCAAGAATACGGGAAACACTTGCCTTCGAAACACCTATTATTATTGTTAAGTATAAGTATACATATTTATAACTATTTATGTATGTTACCTAAAGTGTTTGCAATTTGCAGTGTTATCTGTGTTTTCTGTATTGTACGACTACTACCAATAATTTTCTTGTACATCTTCAGTATAACTTGCTTTTCTTGTACAGAGAAATGTCCACGCCCCAAAGTAACACATTTTCTTGGAAGCGATATTGATAATCCACTTGTACTAGGCTGTGGATCCATTTTTACCATCAAAAACTCAAAAAAACTGATTTTGTTGTTTAATCGTAGTAAAAACACAAAAAGATAATAGGAAAATGTTTAACGAAATATTAATATTTACTCAATCAGCTATGTCGACAATATGGCCTCGTAAAAATCTAGCAAATTTGGGCAGTGTAAACATGACCGGCAACAAACCACTCGTAATCCTATATTTTGGCGGGCTAGTTTCGATTAGGTCCTCTTAATAAGAAACAAGGTATAGTATGTGTCTTTCAGTTGAATTCATACGTTGAAGTGCTCACTCATTTATACATCTCTCAATAACGCGCGGTCTGAGTGGTAGGGTCGTTTTAAAAATGGAAGTCGGTGCAGAAACTGTTTATGGTAAAATAATTTGACGGTGAAAATTCTACGGAAATAGTTAATAGAGTTAGTTGTTAGTTAGATAGATCGCCCGCTCGATAAGATATCTAATGTACCGATGAACTAAGATGCAGCAAGCTATTTTGGCCAATATAATCGTACAGTAGAATATAGCGTACGTAGGTTAGGTGTCGACCGCTCGTAAGCCTTCACATGGTATACTAAGTATGACTACCTACGAGTCACTTTTTATTATGATCGTTAGGAACTGGAGCGATTTCTTTAGTTACCAAAAAAAGATATTAATATATTTGGATTGTCAGAGAAGAGATAGATATCCCAGATAACCAACAATGTAACATTGAAACCCTTTCCATTAATGTTTAATCGAGATTGTTGTTGCAGAGAAATGTCACATTAGGAAAGAACAACGGCTGAATACAACAGAAAATAATTCTTTTTCAGTAGTTGTCTTTCATAGTTCTCTCACAATATATTTTAATTTTTACTGTCTTAAAAAGGCATTCAATCTAATTTCTAATGGTATTCCAACTCTCTGAATGTTTCTGCCGGATGTCAATTATTAGGAATTTTGATGATAGGATAATATTGGCTCTAACATTGTTTTAAACTTGTGCCATAACTCTCTTGTGAGTTTTCATTAAGAAAAAATTGCGAGTGTGGTTGATTGAATCTCACCGAATAAATGTTTTTCATTGAACAATTTACGATTACTGAATTTTAACTTGTAAACCAGCTTGTGAATAATAAATTATTGCAAATATCAGCGTCCCTTACTATAAAATAACCATAAATTGGAAACTTGTAGCTAAAGTTAGCAGTCAAACGAGATACTGACTCCTTATTACATGCAAGCAGCTATAAATCTCAAAAAGAATTAGTAACAGGACAGACGTAAAAATCATAATAGTCTTTGCCATTGCTCATAATAATGGTCGTTTGTATACATAAAGATGAACTCCCAACCTACTTATAAATATTAAGTAGTTTCCTTATTGATTTTACTATAAATAACAAAATATTATACTTCAACATGAAGAAGTAGTACCGCCACAAAAGTTACAAAGCAAGTATTTGCAATTTTGCAATTTAACAATGCCTTCTTCTAAAGTTTTATGGGTCATTAAATTTGACAAACAGTTATATGTATGTACAAGTTCCGCTGTTTCGTGCAGGATTCCAGAGATAGTGACCGTCCGAGAATATCTATTAAGCCGAGTTAGGTATAGATTCTCTAGCAGATAAGACAAATTTTTCTTATAATTAAATAATTAAAAAATATTTACTGAATCTCTTGGTGCCAAAAAAAACTATAAGTTAATTAGAAAGTTTAATTATAAGAATTTTTTGAAAAAATCCAAGACTTTTCAAGATCTCAAGTAAAATCTTCAAGAAACTGGATCTTAGAATTGTTTACAGTGCGGGCACTATTTTGCGAAGCCTGATGTGTACCCCTAAAGATACGGTTCAGCCTTTGGAAAAGTCGGGGATTTACGAAATCAATTGTATATAATTGTAGTCAAAGATATATTGGACAAACAAGACGTTCCATCTGAACTAGGTTCAAAGAGTACCTATATGGCTAATCTTGAACGTAACAAAATTGATGTCGTGCGTTGCCCAACATATTTTCGAAAACGATCACAATATTGATCACTGTAACGTAAAACTAGTTCGACCGATTAGTACCTAACTGTAAATGTCTGGAGATTTACAAAAACAAGTCGTGTTTAATGAGCAGTAACAAAAGTTCTATTCCACATTCGTCATTGTTTTCGTTAATGCGAAATAATGATCTGAATCGGATAGACGTTGTTTATTTGAAACTTTTGGGTTTCTTATTAAAATCATTTTGTATTTTTGTTTAGTTTTATTATCGTTTTGACAATGACGCGCAATAACGCGTTAGCAATTATCAAAGAGTTTGATGCCTTTGTGGGTTGAAAGTGAGTTGAACATTACCATAAATGGTAATGGATCACCCGGATTTTAGAAGTGTTAAAACCTTCATCACAACGCGCATGCATTCCATAGCGACTTTGTGCAGTTGAAAAGTTTTGTTAATTTTATCGCGGCCTGAAGTCTTCGAGCTAATTCGACCTTCAACAACGACACCATTTTTACCTCTCAGCCTATATATGTAGTAATGTTTCATGCAATTTGTTCTCAGCTAAGCAGGGACAAACATCCCGATTATAATCTTCGTCAGATTTAACATGCTTCTATGAACAAGAAGTAATGTTTTTCAGGTTCTATAGCCGTTTTAATTTACGTTACTGTTTATATTTGTATTAGGTAATGTTTAGATTAAAAAAATAAAGTAAGCAGCCTTACCTTCAATTATGTTTTTTTAAAACCTCATACATAGCTTTATATGTCTCCGGTATAATTTTACATAATGATGGTGCTGATATTCCAGTAGAAAACTTCAAATCTTCAAACGAACGACCCGTAGCTAAACATCTTAATGTTGTTGTCAACCTTTCTTCGGCACTTATGCTTTCACGCATTCGTGTACCTTTCTTAGAAATTATTGGTGAAACCATATTCAACAAAATGCGAAATGATTCAGAATCATTCACAAATAATTTCGAAAACCAACAGAAAAATTATCACGCAACTCATGCAATAAAGGCATGTGCCCATATTTATTGCCATTTTCCATCCATGCTTTTACCCAACAGCTCCTTCGTGTAATGTTAGATTAACCGTACGTAAAACTAGCAATACACTAACGGTTTTATCATCTCACAGTTCGCGGCACATGCCAAAGAAGCACGATTCAAGCGTCGCAATTTTTAATAAAAAAATTTAAGAACGCGCCACTCTTAGAAACGCGAAAATACGCGTGCTTGGAGCGAAGCGCCCCAAACGCCCACGATGCAGCATAAGCGTAAAGGTACCTAGCTAATCTTTGGTATCAACTAATAGCTTCTGTCTTCTATCACATACATAGATAACTGTTGAAAAACCGTGCTGCTGTCCGAGACTAATATAGTGCATGATGAATAGCAACAAATTATGATCGAGTCCTTCAAATGCGATGTGAACCACAAGTAAACCATACAGTAAAAGTCTAAAATAATTCTTTTTTCATTCTAAATCTTTTCAGCGCCGAATTAGCGGTAGTTGAAACACGACAAAAACACATCAATTTGCACTGGAATATGGATATGAAAACTCTCTGCTTCTTTGTTTGATGATGTGCAGGTTTTTAGTTTCAATTTCTATAATAAATAAAAACTGCGTTTCACAGCATTTCATGAGTTTTACTAGTTTTCTTATTTCTTACGCTGTTCAAAATAGATTAGAATTTAATTCTCGCTATTTACAATTACTTTTTTTCAACATTCAACTATAAATGCATAAATTATATCAGTAATAACTAAACAAGTAGCTTTCGAACATATTCGATTACTGCAGCAAGAATTAACATGTTTCCAGGTTTTCAAATACTTTAATTTCTACATTCACTTCTTATTTAATTTAAGAGTCAAATTGACTTAAAAAAAACAACATCTAACCATAGCTTAAGACCAAATCACCTGCGTAAACTCAGAAAGCCTATAGAAGAAACGTTATACCTACAGCTCGATTGCCTTTAAATGAAATGATCTCGAATGTATAGAGTGAGACAGGTGTCTCCGACAGGCGCACATAAAAATACAACTTTACAGCCTAGATAAAAAACGCCACTTCATTAAAATACTCTGCAGTCGGCCATTTTAAATAATAGAAGCACATGTTACTCCTGAGAGATATCGTGTTTATGATACTTACCGGATAGGATATTAAATTCTGAAATGTTTCAATTTCGTAGCTTTGCCGATGCTGCCTGGAAATCATTTAATACAGTGAACGTTTTCAATTAATGTAAATTACAAACAATAATTATTCTGTTTTAAAACTAACAAATTATTTAAATATTCTGCTTCACATACGATGTTCCTAGATCGGGAACACGAATATTGCATTCGATGCACTGCATATTTATAGTGCAACATTGCATCCAGTGGTTAATCAATTAATAATATAAATGAAAATTCAAATTTAAACCTAAGATTAGAACAGATAATCATAGTAATGTCGTATATAAATTAGAATGCAAAGACTATAATAAATGTTACGTAGGTCAAACTAGACAATATTTAAAAAAAATGCCTCTATAATAATCAATACACTGTATGGCATATCATAACCGCGGAAACTGCTTTGTCTAAGCATTCTAAAGAATTACGACATTGATTTCGTAAATGTTAAGATTTAAAAAAAAGAAAATAGTTATAATAACATTTAAGTATAATTTAGAATAATTTAATCACCTGAATTGTTAGAGCTAAAATTTGGAAAATGAAAATGTAAGTTAGATACGAACCATTTTTCGATTTATATTTCAGTATATATTCTTGGTTTCTATTTTGTTTCTCAAGTATTATACATGTGTACCTACATATATGTCCATCCAAAGTTTCTTATTGCATTTGGCGTAAACTTAGCGTACAACCCTTGAATTCGGCCAAGCACTTCATTCAGTATGCTTCAAAAACGAAAGAAAATTGTGCCGGAGAATATATATGAACAAACACAGATTCCAAATGACAAGTTGTTCTTAGTTCCCGGGTTACACTAATCTTTTGACTAATAATATTTATGCATATGGAGAGTAAAAAAATAGCAGGTATAGACACAGCTTTATCTATCAAGCAGGATTGTTTTTATTGTTAACATAATCTGTAGAATGAAAAAAGTTTCTTTGAAAAAGAGATCAATAAAAAAATCCTATAGTCTCTTCAGTACACAATACTAAAAGAATGTTCAAATTTTAATTACAACCTGTCACAAAATATTAATGATGTGTTTTACCTGGAAAGATATTGGAATTTTAATAGTATAGATCCCATACAACTCCGAAACATTTGCTATTTTTACATTCCGAGCATGTACCTACTATTTTCAACACTAAACCGGGACATACGCGAAGTTTCAAGTACACTACAATAACGTTCGTTATTGTATTGTTCGTCGGTTTCATACCATTTACATACATGCGCCAAATAGGTAATGCGAAGAGAATTTACAAAACACATCGTCTGTATTAAAATTTCTATGGTGTAGACTACGTGGGTAGTAGGTCTACCTACTATTACCCAAAAGGTTTAACTTCAGGTATTCGTTTTCTTAAGCCGAGTGTTTCCTATTAAAAAGACTACTTTTCTAGCAGGTAGTAACGTTAAAGAAGGTATAATAAATTCGAAGATGGTGTTATTAATAAATCTACACTTTAGAGGATTAGTGTTCGTAGAAGACTTAACAGTATGAAACCTAAATTTAGAGATCTGCAGAGGAAATACTACGAACTACTATATATCTACCTAATTTCAAGAGATTATTAATTAGTAAACAATTATAGTATCCGCTGTAAATTATAAGAATGAATGTCCCAGCACTAATTGAAACTTGGTATGAGAAATACACAAGATGTTTAAAAACTTTGGTTGTGTATTTCAATATTTGATATTCAACGTAGGTTATTGATATTTATGGGTCTACTTGGATTTATTTATATTATTACGTTAATACCAAGCTTCAAACAAATTAATTTCTTAATATTCTTTCAGTGTGAGATGGAAACTTAAGCAACTAAAAGTATTGACCAGTTATCTTTAAAAAAACTTAACTAACTATATTTCAGTAAATGTAAAAAAAGCTTTGCCATGCTTCTCATAATTCTGTCATTCTCAATAAATTCGAAATTATAATTGTTGTAGCCATCTTATTCGAAAAATTGCCAGATTGTTTTAGATTCAATTTTTTATATAGTTGAATCCACCGTTTTTACATCTGAAAATGCAATATTCCGTCTAATTGAAAGAAAAAAACTATTAAAAGCAGCAATTACGTAATTTTACCAAGCCTGTACTTATTATAAGCACATACATACAGCACGAATATTGGAGATGGTTGCAAGTGCTGTTTGAAAAGTTTAACAGTCACGTCGTGAATACTTTGTTACTAGATAGTTGATTTAAGAAAAAATATAAGAAATCTGTGTAGTACACGATAGAATTATCAATTACTTATAAGCGTACCGTGTAAAACAAGCAAGTTGTTTAGGACGCAATTTTGATAATCAGTAATGTGTATCGTCTATGATTGCTACAGCAAAATCTCCATATTTATGAAATTACACTCACGATTGATAGTTTTCTCATAACGAACACGAAGTATGTGCATTCACATAATTACTGGGATTTGATCTTTGACTTTGCAACTAAATCTTTACAAATAAGCAATTTATGTAACACTGACTCTAGTTAAATTCGATTTAATATTATGTAAACAATGAAAATACAAGGGAAATAATAGTCCTAGAAGCAGCATAAATTATAAGCAAATATGAAACATTTTACTTCACACTTTTCGTACGTCGTCATAATACTTTAAATATTGTAAGAACACTGAAATATTAGTAGCCAAATTCTTTTAAAGATAAGCAAAACTGAATGAAGTCTTTTTTCCTTTCTTTGCAGAGCGAGATTTCAACTTTCTGAATGATGGTTAGATCCAGAGTTCAAATGTAACCGCAGTTAATTGCACCGCGTGTTGGGAGGTTGACATTCTCTTAGGAGTGGAGATAATTAAGACCAGCCTATTACTTATGGTTACGCAATACCGTATGAAAACGGCACGAGCCCCTGTAGTAGTCTAACAAGCAACAAAATTTAGGAAACTACTGGACCTTCATGCATCACAGATGAAACCAATAAATGTAAATTTAGCTTGAACAGAAAAATTACGATGTTGTTTTGACTTTCCAAAATTTGCTTTTCTTTTGGAATATATTCAGAACAGTCTGGTGCTATGAATGATAAAAGCTTCAGTTTTTGGCTTCTTCATTTATCGTTTTCGTTACGTAATAAACTTGTACTACATACATTATGGGAGCAATATAGAATAACCTGCCTCTTGAAGATAACCAACTAATTATAATACATATTTTCAATGTATCACTTCCTTTTATGTTCACATCTGCAATGAACTTTGTTCTTTCAAATAAAGTTTTTTTTGGAATCCCTAAAATACATGCAGCCTTTTTAAGTGATTTTATAAATATGTCTATAGATTTACCAAAATATCTCAAACACTCGTACAAAGCTTCATATATTTAAAGTGGGAATTTATTTAATTTGTTTGTGCAAGTGATGGTGTTTGAATCGTTTTCATTTAATTAGTTCCTTTACCCTCTAACCCGCAAACTTTTAAAAGCTAAAAAAAGTTGTCGAAAGGTTTTTTTGGATAATTACGACCAAATAAACTCAAAAAAGACATTAAATAGTAATTTGAAAATGTAGTTTTGGAGCTAGGTGGAAAAAGGACAAGAATGACTCAGCGCAATGTTGCCAGTTTAGGTGCAAAAAACAAATGAGATAAATGTTTTTAATTATAATACCGTTTTATTGAAAAAGGGTTATAAAGGGTACAAAAAATAATGAAATGTGTTTTACTTTCTACGATGGTATTCATAACAACAACAATTTTTGGCATTTGAGCAGCATAAATGAAGATCGCATTTTGAGCAAACACTCGTGTTTGCGACTTTTTGCAAAATTTTCACCATCTTTTGCCATCTTTTTTATCTAACCAGATTGGAAAGTGATCAATATTGTTATAATGGACATCTTCAACGAGATGTTTGGTTCTTTTGCCAACTTTTGAACTTCCTAAATGTAGACCTCCTTGTAAAGTTGTTGAACGTGATGTTCTTGGCCCACTGCCCACCCGAAAGATTGCTGGAATCCCTTTTTTATTGATTCAATTCCTACAACAAATCACATATTTCGAAACCAATGAAACCACCATTAGAGAGTACAATTACTGGACCAGTACTTTACATTAATGGTAACGGAGAGCGTGGTCTTTTTGCTGCTTTAACTACACTAACTTTTGATATAACAGGTTCTTCGGATGTACAACATGGTGCTATTGTTGTCACATTTGAATCAACATTTTCGAAAATTGGATTCAACGAGGATGATCCCGAAAGTACGTCAAATTCACTCAGATTCATGGACCTGTTTAGCTCATCAGTTAAAAGCAAAGTATTGTTTTGCTTTTCACTAATACATTGTGAAATACATTGTTCGTCTTCTTAGCAAATTTCATCCGGCGCGTAATTTGGACCATTTCCGTAATCATCGCTACTGAAATCGTCTTCTTCGTCCGTGTTTATCATCATCGGTCAAGGCGGATATTTTAATCCGTCTTCGGTCTCTGTTTGCCATTTCTATAATTTTTTTACAGAAATAAGTAAAAACCAATGACAAAGGCTGCATCGATAAATTTAGCCGGAACGCGCAACAGTGCCCTGAGGCACTCAGTTTTTGCGCTCTCGACACACTTTTTTTTATTCTTTCAACACTCACAAATACATAAAATTAAAGAAGAATATCATAGTAATACATAAAATTAAAGAAGAATATCATAGTTTTTAAAGAAATATTCCGAATAGATCCGGCGACTAACAGTTAGTGTAACTTCGTTCTGAAAAACAAAAAATCACACACAAAATTTCATGCTCTAAAATTATGACCTCATAACACAATTGATAGAACTAAAACCATAACTTAGAATGCTTTTAAACTTCAATAGAAATGTCAACAAATCTGTTACTAAAGCCACCGTTAAAAATGAACAAAAAATAATAATTGCTTTTTTTAGTGAATTGGTGTTTTTTAATGCGTTCCTTGATGCACTCTTGCAAATTAGAGGGTTAAGTTCTACAGCTGCCTCTATCATAACTTACATTGTCGCAATTTCTATTGCAAACGTTTAAAGTTTTGTTCGCTACATTTAGTAATATTTTGGATTAAGTTCTTTCCGGCAACTGTTATTCTCTACTACATCAGTTCGGAAAAAGTACAGTTAAGTACAGTACAGTGCCTTTTATAACTAAGCGACTGCATAAATAAACTGTGCATTTAGTATAATATAATAATCCTGGCTAGATACGCGCATAAAATATTTATTTGCCTTTACTATTAGTTGCTGTCGCGTGTTCACCTTTGCTTGCCCGACGAATTGTGCAACCGTAATGATGAGACAACTCCATCGGGAATACCGTGACGGCGCACGATAAACAAACTCGGCATCTAAACTTCTCAAAGTTGCCATTCAATTTACTCCTAACACGTACAGGTCCTATAAACTTAAACGACCTTTAAACATTTCAAGTGTAGGTTACCGAGACTGCACAATGCCATTGGTTGCTGTCAGAGTTTTTAATATCCGCGTATATGTACTTAACTTATTTAACTTGGTTGGTATGTATGTACTAATAATAGTACTTTCCCACGTAAACTTTCAGGTTGGCAGTATAACAAAAATCACTGCTATAGTTGGCTAAGAAACATCGACCTCCCCATAATCCGTATCCGATAACATCTGCTATCTATAATCGAATTACCACAAATTACTATTTGATCTGCAAAAAAAACTCTTATTTTTACTCCTAACATACAAGATGGTGAAACTCTCACAGATGTCCAAAATTCCAAAATGACAGAAATGTAAAAAAAGGGATACTTTAATTCAAGCAAAGGAGTGACTGCGGGTTACTATTTATTTCAAGGTGTGGTAAATAAGCTTTATAAATATTAAGAGCACTGAAACAACTAGTGGCTCCAGATATTCAAGAATTAGAAGCTATTATTTCAACTTTAAAAGGTTCATTACAAATGCAATTTTGGGCAGTGCAACAGTGAAGGATTGTATATCCAAGAGATTATTGTTGCATTGTTTGAAAACGAATCAGCAGTGCTTTTATTTTACTCTATCTACAAGTAAACTTTCATACTTTAGTAGTTTATGCTACTCTAAATCGCCGTTTTGCAATAGATGCAGATGCGCGTTGCAGGAAATGTTTTATTGCATATGCTTTCGAAGTGGAGAATCCATTAAATATGAATATAACTATGGGTTAATGCTTCACGATAGATACCTTTGCAGCGTATGAAATCCTAAGACGTTTTGTTTTTCATTTTGTTCATAGTCTTTAAACAAACCTCAGACAAACGATAGAGGCCCATAAATATGTACAAGTTTTCAAATGGTAAACGATTGATTTTACCAAACACACCTACTTGTCTCCTCTAGATATTATACGGTATTACAAAATAACTGCGATTCAATGTTAATCACCAGCACCGGAGGTAAAGCAATCCTAAGCAAAATAGATTTTATCCGTGAAGTATTATTTATTACAATTTAATTGTTAATAATTAAAAAGTATCATATAAATTACAATGTAACGTGCAGGCAGGCGTGTGTTAGTAAACTCATTTCAATTTAAATGTCTTAGGATTGTGAAACAGCTTGTGAGGTTTATAACATGACGGTAAATTGTTCATTATCATAAAGCAAAAATGTTGAAGCTGTTTAATATCCAGTTGTGTATATTTTGCGGGCTATTACTGTAATTTACTGACAATTTCTAATTAAAAACTACTTTTGGCAATAGAACCTAAAATAGCGTACGAAGTTGTAGATATTTAGATGTCTCTCTGAAGTTATTATGGGCACTGAGAATTAAAGTATAATGTAAACTTAGACACATAAACAAGTTACTAGAAGGAGGCGGGGCATTGGAGACGTTGAATTAACTTCTGACTACATTTAGAGAGCTAGTCTTCATGCAATATTTTAAATGATTTACGGTTTTTTTTTCATCGATCAAGAATTAATGATCAGTGTGGTCTGTTCAAATAGGTAGTAATACTTTACGGCAGAAATTTTAATATCTGAAAATTAGTGTCGTACGCATATTAGTGTTATTATTACACCTGAGATCATTCCCTTAATTGTAAGTGTAAAAACCTAGTTACATACTTATGTGTAAGTTACTTGACATTTCTGTAACTAAAATATTTAAATTGAAACGTGAAATGTTGTATTAATAATTATAATAATCCACGCCTTAACATCTCCCAACAGCTTGCGCCAATTACAGGGGGCATCGGCTGGCCATTATTATTATGCCTGCGGCTGTAGACCGACTTAAGATGTTATCTTTCCGCATTTGCCGTGGGGAACAGAAAGCAAAATTGGGAAACAGAAAGCAAAATTCAGAAGTAACATACCGCGGTTCGAACCTCCTAATGGGATCTAACTAACTTTGTAGAAGTAATAAAGAATTGCAACTCTTTCTGATACTAGTGGTTGCTTGGCGATCAAAAAATTTCCTACTTACCAACAATCTTTTATTCCATGTACTTTTCCCAGTGGGAGGCAAATAAACACAATTCGATCGAAAACCAGTTTATCCCATTTCTCACTGAAATTATTTAATACCAGGTTGTACGGTCTTACATAACTGACTGTTAAAATTTTATTTATTCCGTTCATTAATTTCTCATAAAATTCTTTTGAATAACTTTTTTGTGTTAGTGTTGATATACATGCATCATCAAGAAACGGCTTCAACCGTTCTCAGACAAACTTATTGTTGAATATCAGACGGGATGTTGACAGGGCCGATCCACGATCGGTTAAATATGCACCACCAAACTGTCTAGGAACGTAATATAGACGTTCACATCGTCCTCCTAGAATACGCAATAAGGGAAGATAAAATCAGCTGATGAACAAAGTCGTACAATTGACTGTATATGCAGATGATCTGAATATTATGAGCCGTACCATAGTAGAGCACAAGATGCCTACTCAAAGATGACATAACAAGATAGATTTAGATATAAATATGGAAGAGCAAAGGTATTAACACCGACAAGAATACTCAGGCCAGCATGGATACAAAACGATATCATGGGGGAGAACATCGAAAGGGTTGAACAGTTCTCATACTTGTGAGTTGAGCTTTGTGCAGACGACATAGAAGACGTAGAAATGTACAAAAGAACAACGCTGGTAAACAAAGCATATTTCGTACTTTACCATGAATTCAGATAACAAAACCTACACCGACAAACAAAGCTGACAATTTATAAAACAATTATTAGACTAATTGCAACTTTTGCCAGCAAAACATGGGTTCCAACGAAAATATCAAGTAATATACTAGATATTTTTGAAAAAAGAATATTGCGGAGGATATTAGGCCTAGTACAGAAACATGGTACGCGGAGAATAAAATACAACAACGAGCTGTACCAAATTCTCAAAGACGCACCACTTGCAGAATACATATATAAAAATACAGACACTGCAATAGGCCGGATCAAAATGGGTGACAATAGATTGCCGAAGAGAGCCAATACGGAAATGCAAGAGACTCGTGGGCAAACCACGGAAACGCTGGGAGGTTGCTGTAATGAGCGACGCATAAAGTTTTTTGGGTGTTCGAGGCTGGAGGACAGCAGCAGCGGATAGGAAGGAATGGAGACGGAAGTTGGAGAAGGCCAAGATTCAATTTGGGCTGTACCGCTGTAGAAGGAAAACTTTTTTTTCTAATATTGATCTAATTTTGCTTAAATTTTCTTTTCTACAAACAGGATATGCAAATTTCATAGCCTACTCAACTAAATTATTAATTACGTTCTTTTAATCTTTAATTTTTAAGTAAATTAAGTTTTGTTGATCTCCACAAACAATAGAGGTTACACTTTGGGAACGGAAAACACCTTAACAAAAGGCAAAGACGTTGCAAACATTAAATATTTTATTAAATATTCGGAATTTGAACCATATCTCGTATCTTCAATAATACAAGAGGTGGTTACGTCTAGTAGTTGTGTTAGCCGAATAATCTATAATAAGACTTTTCTCGGAATGCACACTATACGTAATCATATAGTGTGCATTCCGAGAAAAATTTGGAATATGTCGGTGAAATTACCAGAAACCATTACACAGGATCTTGTTCTCTGATGGACTTCAAAACTAAGACAAAACAACAATCCTATAAGAGAGTTTTGAATTCCAACCCTATTTCTTGAGCCGGGTCCAGATTTTGTCCCGCACTCTGTAGAAATGGCAGACTTGCTAGTTTTTGATTCGATGAAGGCCGCTAGACAGGTTGATGAGAGGTTTCTACGATGTCCTTCAGGTCTATAGACGAAAGAGTTTTTGTCTGTACCGACGCAACTATTGCACTAAATAATATTTTCCTGAACAACTCCTTTGTTCATATATGATAGTGTATAGCTGTGGTAAATGTAGCCAATTCCAAGTCTACGTGATATTTCTCCGCCTAACTTACAAAATACATTTGCCCACATTTGTCTGATAAAAACCCCACCTAAACTTTATAGGTACTATAATAATGGAG
>SMLS01071928.1:0-30421 GCA_004785975.1 Popillia japonica
TCAAGTGTTATCATTGACCTAACAAGTGGAAAAACTTTCTGGATAATTAACATATAGCACGAAAAAAAAATTGTTTGGCGACCCCATAGCTGAGCACATTCCTATACGCGCCTAAGCATCGACAAAATGAGATGTTCGATATCTGCTTGTAGCAACTCCTTCCAAGCAACTTGAACTTCGTTGATTAACTGCGCCAAAGTTTGTGGAGGATGGTGCTAAGCGGACAATCTCCTCCCAATAATATGTATCTCACACATGTTCGATGGAGTTTAAATCCGGGACACGGGGTGGCTACGGCAAAACATTAACGACTGCTTCTTGAAGAAAGTGTATATAGGGTGTATTTGAAATACAAGTAAAAATATTAAGAATGGTTAGATACAATTATGCCGCCTATGAATCGAGAATATGTTTACCTCAACAAAGTAACAAGACATCGCAAAAACAGCTATCGATGTTATAAAAACTACGAAATAACGCTGATGTGTCAGTTTTTTTAAATAGCTTTGAATCAAGAGTTCAATAGTATCTATGTGATTACTTATGAAAATACTATCGGAGACTAATTCATAACGGAACTTTTATTTTAAATGTATCAAATCTACGGAATTACTTTAAACGATTGAAAATCATTTAACTGTAGTAAAAGTAAAACTATTGTTGTGAAATAAAGATAGTTTCTTAGTTGCAATTTTTGTAATCGTAGTCGTGTTTTCCTTTTTATTAACGAATTGTTGGTTCCATGTCTGCATCATCTACATATGTACTACATACATACATACATTCATCATTGGAAACAGACTACCTCTGATTGTGCGTTGCACACATGTTAAATTATATGTTAACACAGTGGCGTGACGAATGTTTTATAAATATCTTTGTCGTGTTTTTCTCGTGTCTGGGAAGGAATTAGCGCAAAATATTTTGGATTTAAGTTTACTAAAATAATATCTTTCCATTTTTTCATAGCCTTTACTTTTATTTCAAATAGACCAAGTAGTTCGACGAGCAATATCGCGACGTGCATTGTCTAGCTGAAAAAGCACATGTGCACGGTCATCATCAACATAACGCGCAACTGTCATACTGCCTCGAATAAGCAGAAGTGGTGGTCGGCTACGATAAGCAATAGCCCCTCAAACTATTATTTCAACAGTTCTGTTTACATGCCTCTCAACAGCAAACCCAATATCGCGTCGCTCGCCATGCCGTCGTAATCGTGATATGCCGCTGAAGTCGACATTACGCCATTCTGCTTCCGAATGCTGCCGTTCTCTGCACCAGTTCAAGTGTTGACGACCGCAGTGGTCCGCAGTCAAAGGAAGCACTAATCGTGGACAGTATGAAAAAAGTCCAAAGGTCGAATACGGTAACTCCAGGGGTACAGTGTTCAAGTAGGTGAGCCGATTTTCTCATCAAAAGTTGTCCCTCCCGATAGCCAATCTTACGTGATTCAGGGAATTTGTTATAATTTTCTAGATTTACCCAAATTTACGGTGGGAAGTTTTCAGATAAATACGCTGTATATTAGCGACAGGATTAACTTCTTACTTCTGTAAAACACACATTACTTTCTTAGGTGCACTTAAGTTCTCAGAATGGTATGATATTCTGTGGCTTATTACTGTTATACAAACAAATTATAAGATGAAATGTAGCTACCGAAAGTAAATAGTTTCTTAGTATATAAAGTGAACATCAACAATACAAAACAACTATTCAAGACTTAAAGTTACGTACGCTGTTGTACTTCTGGTACAACTTACAACATAAGACAAAACTATTCTACAAAACATTGCAATATGCAAAGTTGTGTTGTTGTTTTACTATTATATAAGCTACGTCCATACTTTTCATGATCAGAAAAGCGACGTGCACAGTTCTGTAACAGAACAGAAAGAAAGAGAAGATCTAGACAATGTTTGTAATTTGAAAATAGTTCAGATTCAAACTGATAAATGAAGTTTTGTCATGATAATAGAATGTTAAAGAAATAAATATCGAAATTAATATAATTAATATATACCTATTAATATAATTAGGTCAAAATATATCAACTACATATAATGGATTTTATGAACAAAGTCGTAGCATGAATTAATAGTCATAGGATCAAATTCGTTCATACTATTATCTTGGATACAAATGATATACCATAACCTAACTTAAAAGCGAATAACAGATCGACTTTCCTAAATTATACATATTTTAATATCAAAATAAGAGGATACGAAATTTTCTACACCCTACTCTTGAGATTAAGCAATTAGACAATTATTCCAGCAATCTTTATTTCACCGTTAAGGACGAAGCATATCAAAATTAAATTCTTGCGAACGATTTGACAAATGTAACCGTATTTTATTCCAGAATACCAAGAAAGGGAATTTCATTCTTAGCGCCAATAACGATTACCTTAATCTTATTCCCGACTTCATTCTCTTCCTCGAAGATAAAATACGCTAAAATGGTATTGGAAGAAACATTTATTTTGATTTAAAAATGTGCAGCATCGTAGTCGTGTAAACGTATAACTTTTTGAGTGGATTTACTGACATGTATGGGATTCGCTACAAGTGAACCTCAAACCCGACAAGGCTATACTAACCCACAGCTTAACGATTTCTATTTTGGCGACCCATTATAGACGAACACTTGAGTAATGTGTTTTCTGTTGACTTTCGCACCTTGACACTTAATTCTTTGAAGCATCTAGCCGAATCCAAACTGGCACAAAAAATGAAATTCCCAGCGTACCTCTTGAAATTGTCGCTATTTATTTTTATATTTACTTTATTAGCCGTATGCTCATCTGTATCGCTAAGTGCCTGTTAATTTGCAAATGTAACTTTGAATATAGTTTTATGTTACCTATATACGATATTAATATGAAAGGAATATAGAACAAAGATTCTTCTGTAGTTTTAATAACCATACGCGGGCATTGTTTAACATATGTATATGTAGTATGTAAGGAAGTTTCAGCGGCATTGCAGAAAATATGATATGTAATAACGTAAATATATAGAATGTATCATTGGGGTCGACCAAATTTCAATGTAAAAAAATTAAAATTTAATTTGTTTAACATTCTGTCTTGAGAAAGTAAAATGACAATTCTGACGAGGCACTGCTATACTACTACTGCTATAGCATTACTTATAATGCTTAAGCGTAAATAATGCCGCCTTCTTATCATCCCTACAACCGATACTAACAATATCTACCCCTATTCTTACGATTGCTCTCAAAATTCCAAATATGACCCGCAATCAGATCTAACGGACTATCTACCACCAACTATCGTTTATACTATTACAAATTTAAAGAATTTTAATAATAATAATAATAAAAATCTTTATTCATCCAAGGATGTTTTTCACTATTATCACACTTACTAACTAAATGTTACATATACTTTTAACATACACACTACAGTATTTCTTAAACTGACTTATACTACTCGCCTGCTTTGCTTCACTAGACATTTCATTATATAATTTTAATTCTTTGTAATATAAATTATTCTGTGAACAAGACTTCTTATTTAACGACAACCTAAAACTATTTATATTTCTTGTGATATACGCATGTACACAGTTGTATGTAATATATCTATTTAAATAATTAGGCATTTTACTATGTACAATTTTATATATCAAAACCAAACTATAAAAATAAACTCTTTGTCGAAACTAAGCCCCGAATACTAATTTAATAAATACCGATAAGATGTATTCGCATAACTAATTATGCAGCTTATACGTATATAACGATTTTAATTGCAAATGATTTGGAGATATTAAAAAAAATCCAAGAAATTATATATAGGACGCACAATGTGGACATGTATCTTGTATAATCAAGAAACAAACGTAACGGCGAAACAATAAATAAGGAACTTTCTGCTTCCTTTACTCACAATCCGCAAAGGTAATTACTAACTCCACTACACTGCCTGAATATTTGATGCAAAGCTATCGGAAACTATTCTCCTGGTCCTGCTTAGAGGTTTAATCAACATGATCAGTAATGAACAAACGAACGCATTTCGAATGCAGATGATTTAGCTGTGCATCTATACATCGCTTACGTTATAAATGTAATATAATATCTAATTTGTACGACGAGTAGCTACATGATTCCAGTAACGAATAACTTCGTAAATGGATTCCACTGATTCAATTAATAAAAGGAAATTGGTAATTATCACCGACCTGCAACTACGGTTCTTTCATTTTGCAATTAATTGATTTTAGGGAAGTTTGGATTTTACCGTAACGAGTTTCTAGATGGAAAATTTCAGCATGCACTATATTTCAGAGGACACAAAAAAGATACTTTTCTAGTTCAGGTGATTGTATTGTTCTAAAGTAAAGAATTAATTAATCACTCGATATATCAGATTGTTTTGTGAGTGGGACTTCTCAAAAGAAAAAACGCAATGAGTAATTCTACCATTTAGCCAAGTTCTTCCATTTGGTTAATGAGTTTTAAGTATTTCAGTTTGTTACTACTTTAAGGCACTAGCAATTTTCATAGAACATGCTTCCGACTTGTAGCAATTTATCTTTGTAATTAATTATTCGATCAAGTAGCTATTCAAAATTAGTGCATTTCCATAGATTATATTTCCATTCAAAACTATAATGTTATGTCGTTTAATAGATTTTCATTGATTTACCATCTGATAGAAAAGTAACTGCAGATATGATGATGTTGAAAGCTACTGTTGGAAGTGCTTTCTCAGATCATGATGCGTAAGGAGTCTCGGTGAGAATACACGGTGTACCTCTGCAGGGAATGAAAATTACCAGAAGAATATTCTCGAAAGTAGCGCAAGATGCCATTAGAGGAAAGTTGGAGGTGGAAACTTGAGACAATGTGCTGCGATCGTACAAAGTTAATGTATGCTACAACAAGTTCCTAGATATGGTAATCAAAAGCCCATATGGCTGCTAACAATAAGACAGGAAGAGGATTGCTAGTGACCCACCAGATTCAGCAATAAAATGTGGTAGACAGACAGGATAAAAGTAATGTCTAGAATAAAACGTCAATTATATGATGCAAAACGATAGAATTGAGTGTATATAATGAGTATTCAAAAGCCTAAAAAACCAAATAGAATTATCTAAGAAAAATGTATACCTACACTCAGCAAATATTAAGCGCCAGAAAAAAAATGAAGCAATTTGGAACGTCATAAAATAATACATGGTACAAAAGCAACACTCAATATCTCAGGAAAATATTCGAATGACGAAACATGTTAACATCCATGAATAAGTATTTTGTGAACCTTAGCGGAATTACTCCAAAAAACTCAACTGATACACCGATAGAACATATCGACATAGTTGCTAACACCTTCGATTTGTATGCTACAGGTCCAGTGGAGGTAATGAATACGGTTAATAAGGAAAGCTGCGACGGTGGTCGTTGACGAGATACCAACTATTTTGTTGACATTTTGTACAAGTGCTTTAGTTGCGCTACTATTCTATATAATAAATATATCGTTTCAGTCCAGTGTTTTCCTGGAAGGCTGAAATATTCAGTTATAAAACCTATCCACAAAAAAGGCGACAGAGATAATTTTGAAAATTATATGCCAGTAGCGTTAATACCCGTTATTGCTAAGATAATCGAAAATATCGTGTAAAAATTTTTACATAAAAAGTAGGTCTACAACCAGGGCTATATTTCAACTGCTTCAAGAGATCATAGAAGGACTTAACAGAAAATAAAAAAATTGCCTGTTTATTTATAGATCTATCAAGGGGAATTCCATTTTGTACATCACAAAATACTGTGCCAAAAGATGGAAAGACTAAGGTTCAGGGAATTAGCACTTAATTGAATAAGATCGTATCTCTGCGGCCGAAAACAGTGTAGTATGTAACAGTAGTAACCTATCAGGTTATTCGCATAGTAGCTTTTTCAAACACTATTGGATTCTTACTTTGCCCATTCTTTATAATAATAATAATAATAATAGATCAGAAGCAAATATACAAGTAGAGGACAAACAGCAAGAAGGAAGCCAGAAAAATGACGAACAATACATAACGATAACAGAACTAAAAGAAGCCATGGCGAGAATGAAAAATGGGAAAGCACCTGGAATGGACAAATTAACAACGGAGATGTTTAAAAACCTAGATGAAAATGGAATGAACACACTATTAAGAATATATAACGGAGTGTGGCATCAAGAACTAATACCAGAGAATTGGAAAACAGCTCTAATAATACCAACATACAAACATGGAAACAGACATGACTGCAACAACTACAGGGGAATAAATTACTATGTACAGCTATGAAAATATTTGAACAAATTATAGACAGAAAAATAAGAATGAAAATAGAAGAAACCCTGGAAGAGTCTCAATCCGGATTCAGGAAAGGACGAAGTATACAGGACCACATATTTACGGTAAACCAAATAATTGAGAAGTCACTACAGCAAGAAAAAGAAGTATATTTGGGATTTATAGACCTGGAAAAAGCTTTTGACAGAGTGCCAAGAACGAATCTATGGCAAATACTAGAAAAGAGAAAAGTAGACAGTAAGACGATAAGAATAATACAGAACATCTATAAAAACAACAATAATTGCGTAGTATACAAAAATAAAATCTCAGATGCTTTTTCTACAAAAGAAGGACTACGACAAGGAGGAGGACTAAGCCCATTGATGTTCACAGTGTTCATTGACGAGATAATTAAAAAATGCACATCAAACTCGAAGAAATTCCATGTAGGATATAAATACCTAAGAAAAATAGATATCTCGGAGGGTGCTTTCGCTGATGATGTGATGATCATAACGGAGAGAGAGAAAGATCTACAAGGAAACTTGGAAATATGGAATAAAATCACACAAGAACACGGAATGAAGATGAACAAAAATAAAACTAAAGTGATGGTAATCGGAAAAAGAGAGAAAAAACTAAATATACAAATTGACGGAGAAAAAATCGAGCAAGTGAAGCACTTTAGATACCTTGGGGTAGAAATAGATGAAGATGGTGGACAAGATACTGTAATAAATAGTAGAATAGAAAACACGCTCAAAATTTACTATTTAATGAATTCGGCATTCATAAATAAAAAAGAAATTTCCCAAAAAACAAAACTAAACGTGTTCAAAACTATATACCGGACAATACTTACGTTCGGTTGTGAATCATGGGTGTTGACTAAAAGACAGAAAAGCAAAATCCAGGCGATCGAGATGAAATACCTTAGACGAGTAAGAGGTGTAACAAAGGAAGATAGAATCCGCAACGTATACATAAGAGAAGACCTAGAAATAGAATCTACACTGGAGTACATCGAAAAAAAACAACTGAGTTGGTGGGGACACTTGCAACGAATGGAAGACACAAGACCAGTGAAACAAGTATGGGAAGCCAAAGTCCAGAAAAAGAAAAAAAGGGGAAGACCAAGGCAAACATGGGATGGAGTCATAGGACAGATATTACAAAACAGAGGGATGACTTGGATAGATGCCAAAACAATGGCGAAAGATAAAAGGAAGTGGGCAGAATTTATCCATGACTGCTCTTAGCTAATCAGAATGCAATGTACCTACTTACAAATAAGATGAAATGTACCAGACACCCTACACCAAATGGTACTTGGGGTATTGATTATATATATATATATATATATATATAATAATAATAATAATTCATGCCTTAGCATCCCCCAACAGCTTGCGCCAATTACAGGGGGAATCGGCTGGCCATGAGTTATTATTACGCCTGCGGCTGTAGACCGACTTAAGATGTTATCTTTCCGCATTTGCCGTGGAATTTGGGAAACTATAGAAAACCAAATTCAGAAAGATCGCACCGGATTCGATCCCAGTACCCCCAGACTGTGAAGCGAGCGCGCTAGCCACTGCGCTACACAGCCGGTCAAATATATTATATTTTCAAATGCGCATTTTTTGTGAAATTAAACTACGAAGAACTGTTTCAAAGCTATAAACTTTCAAATTTTCACAAAACTAGAGGAATAGCAAATTACACTCTACTACCGCCGCAAACTCATTTAACAAAAGTACAAAAAAATGTTATCACAGTTACAACAAAATTCCAGACAAAATAAAACAACTGCCTTTCGCTAAATTTAAAACCATTTTAAATAAGCATTTAATACCAAACGCATTTTATACTATAAATCAATTCCATTTAACTTCTTTTTAAATTGTAATGTGCATGTTTTAAATTTTAAGATTATATATTATGTATATGTATTGTAACGTTTATTACTATGGATTTTTTTGTTCTGGTAGTAAATTGATTTCTAAAATTGTTTAGCCCTATTATAAATTTGGAAAATAATTAATAACTTTTTTAATTAGATTTAGTGCTTCTTATCTCTGCTAAAATTGGTTTTTTCTCTTAATCTCAGAGTACGTGGTGGGTTCAGTAGATAGTGCTGATTCTAACTATTAGAGTTAAAACCTCACTAATCTTTGATGTACTCTCGAGTTCTCTGATTTAATTTTATCTTTTATTATATACCTAATTGAGTTTGATTGCAGTGGTGAGTTGTAATTTAACTAAAACTAATTTAAATGTGACTCAAAATTAATATTTATTTTATATGATTCTAATTTTTTCTTATAGTATAATTTCCGATGCTGCTTGTAAATTCAACTCGACAAACCTACTACATATATGAACTATTAATGCGAAATACCAAACAACAAATCATTAAACTTAGTTTAATCGCTTTCTCATAGTCTTGCCTAGTCTTAACATTAATTACCAATACCTCACGGTTTTGAAGGTCTTATCAGGGTTATGTGATCTTCTCCGGAATGTCTGGATCGGGATTCTGGTATCTCAAGTATGTCGTCTGAGAGTGGTGAATTTCAATGGGAATACAGGTTGTGTGGGAATTGGGTCTCAGGTTGCTTCCGCTTGAGCTATCTTAAAATTTCGAAGAGCGAATTAGGATTTTAGGCAACTGTTCTACGAAATTTGACCGAAAAGATATGTTACTCTTGTTGTGAGAGGTATTTGTGACTTTGTTTATGATAATTGAATGATTAGAATTTAGATTTAATTGAAATTATAAATTTGTAGATTAATTTCTAAAGTTGTTTACAATTTTTAGGATCAGGTCTGCTTTCTATCGAAGCTAAACTAAGACTCCAATTGTTTTAATGTCTTTAGGAGATCTTTGGCAAGGTTTCTCTCAAAAAGCCTGCTCTCGAATATCTAATTCTTGATTGTGACTGGAGTCGGATGTGCTGAAACTTGGAATTTGCACTGAACAAAATTCTAATTGTAAATTGGAAGTATTAGGATTTAATTTGTCTTTTTGATGAGGGATTTGTTTGTTAGAAGATTTACAATATTTGAAACTTTCTGTAGGATGAACGTCAAATAACCATTTAGGAGAACTGTCAATCGTCAGATATATTCGTGTGTTACAATAATCTTAACATTTAATTTTAAAATATAATCTTAAGTTGATGATTTTAGTTTATATTTAATTTTAACATTTTGATTCTAAATTTTTTATTTCACATCAATTGTTGTTATATTTTAATTCTCGGGCCAAAACAAATTTGGATCAGGTGTCACCATTATAAAACCTATTGTGATTGGTTACCGTCTGCAACTTAGTATACGAGGTTTTCTCAAATAAACATTTAATTTATTCGGTCTTCTATTAATAAACTTACAATTAGTTTAACCATTATAATATATAGGTTTATGTTCTTTATACATATTATATCACTAGTATATACCATGCTTTATTGACGAGTCCAATGCAATTTTGTACAAGTATGAACAGAAAATACATATTATTATTATAAATTTGTTTCATTCTTTAAATAATTAGATATTACAACATCTTCCTATTATTCTGATTCTGTATATTTAGTAGACTATATCCACTAGTTGTATATCGCAATGTCAATATTGTGCAGATTAGGTATTACTCTTAACAGGATTCGCTTATCATGTACTGATTATCTATCGTGTAATTACAGCATTAATATATAATGTCAACTTCACATTTGTTAGTAAACATAAGGGCAATATATGTATATCTTGTTCAAGACAAAATGTCACTCTAATAAAAGTAAGTAAATTGCAGCTATTATCGTTCGTGACACAATGCAGTATGTGGGAACATAGCCCTTATCTATAATGAATATGGTCTTTATAACAAGAAAACCGCGGCGATATTTACATTAGTATTGGCCAGAACGGGAAAAGGTTTGTATGAGTGAAAAGTACAGAAGAAGCACTACGACGCTCTTACCTATTACCGGGTCCAGTCACCTTCGTCGTTTATTACAACCTGGCATCGATTTGCATACTTGCCACAAAATTTTCGGCATACACAGTGATAAACCAACTCCATATTTTTTAACTATAGCCGATAAGTGCTAGGCCGTCAAAGAGTGATTTTCTTGCAACTTCAGCTCCAGGAGTTTTCGATGGGATTGAGATCTGGAGACTGTGACGGCCACTCCAATATCACGATGTTATTTTCTGCTTTCTACTGAGTGCAGAGCCAACTGTGGTGTTTCGGATTATTGTGTTCTTGAAGAATTCAATGATTCCCATTCACTGTGACCCACTTCCTTTCAGACGTTAACAGACCTGTTTGATATAATAAGTATTCTTAGACGGTTAATATGTCGGTAAAGATGCATAGTGCTTCGAACTCACGCGAATTTACACAATCCCCCATATGGAATCATTACGAAATGTTTCACACTGCGTTGAGCCTTTGTACTTCCGCCTATTGTCCAGCTTCTCTTTGGAGGAAGCCAAGCCCAGAAGGATATCTCGTCTGTGAAGACGACATTGCAAAAATGATCATCAATATTTGCCTGGGCCCACTAAAGTCGGTTATGTCTTTCAGACAGCAGGGGTTTTACTTTTGTACTACGCCATGTAACATTATTTTCAAGTATGGTCGAATGGTCATTAGCGTCGTAGTGCCCACCTCCTTTCGTCTTTCTACCATCTTACGGTGCCTCTCCGATGTCTTGTTTAAGAGCATTTGACGCGGCTTTCTTGTATATGCAAAATGAAAGGCGATACCAATTTCAATGATTCACCGCAAAACTTCTCAATAGGTAGGTATATAATAAAATCTATTATATCTACAAAATTCATGAACAATTCTGCTAGGTGGAGTGAATCTATCTTTGCTTCCGTATGGAATGTAGAACTATATGTGTGCACATACAAGTAAACACATTTACAAAGCTTCAATTGAACCCATCACATGTTCTTTACTACACAGTTAAGTACCATACAAAATACAGGAGGAAATGATACCTATGCAATAATAGACGGCGAATACTTCCTACATCAGCCAAGTTTTTTTAATTATGAACGTGTTCTTTATATAAACGAGCTTTCGTAAAGGTAAGCCGTACAACAATTTGCATTCTCTGCCTTCTTCTTTACGCAGTGTAACACGGGTCGATTGTACGTAACCGACTCCAATTATGCTACCAGAATTGAAACATAATGGAAATAGGTAGGTACGAACTTACGCAGAGAAAATTACCAGTAGCTAATAGCACTGTAAAAGTACGACTCCGAAATGATTTGCAATTGTTATCCAGTAATTAGTTTGAATTATAAACAATTCGCAAGTTTTAAACGGGACTAGTGATGAACGCCAACGCATTTATTTGCATCATTTATCTTGAAATTTAATCGGGAAATTCAGTGAACAAATTTCCATATTTACACTGCGCTTTCATTTTAAAGATGTGGTCGATTGTATTTCCATTGAAATCTACTTTAGCTTGGCCGAGCTCTATAAATCATACATCATTAGCTACTTCTAAGCATGCCCTTCAAAAATCATCAAACTTGCATCTATTATGCTCATATTTGCTTATTTGCACTAAATCGATACATTACGCCGAATAACTTCAACAACAATTCAGAATCGAATGCTTTCAGATTTCGCGCTAATTCAATCTACATACATATGGAGGTATGTACTTACATACATACATACATAAATCATACAGATACCGCTTTACTTGTTATTCACAAAACGCTATTGATATAGTTCGAAACAATACGAATACTTACATAATCAATATGTTATGTAAAGTATGTAACCAAACAATATATGTACCGTGGGTGCTATTAACTTGGGTTGAATCATGATCATAAATTTTGCATGGAACAATTACTTAATTAAATAGATTAAAGATACTGGTATGTAATTTCAATGCTCAATAAAAGCAAAACACAAGAGGCTGATAAGTTTTCTACTGGAACGCAACAACGAATACAAATATTTTCACATCGAAATTAGTTGTATGCATATAAGAATCGCAAGGTGCAAATACTGATCGGCTGTAATTATGAATAAATGGAGGAATTGTTGCCAATTGAATGTACTGGCAAAGTGCTAGAAATTTTGAAAGGGTAGTTCACTTAGTTAACTTGACATAAATGTCAATATTCGAAGTTGTACTCCGATAAATAAGGTACATTTGTAAATTAGTTAAAACACAACGGTATAAAATTATTATTAACAACCGAACTTAATGCAAATGAAATCGTTTATTATTTATCGGAGTACAATTTCGAATATTTTCCATTATTTATTATTCAATTGTCTTGATAAAGTTCGAATCCGCGAACGAAAATTCGACATTTTTGAATAAAGAACTTTTATTAAAAAAACAGGCTTTTTCATTTGCCTAAGATTATTTGGAGTAGAGCGTTAACACTATAACAAATGTCATCTCTAACAAAAGTACAAGTTGACACTTGTGCAAAATCTGGAGTAGCAAAAAAAAATCAAACACTATATTAGTTATATTACTAAAAAGATAACTTATTTGATTATGAACAACAACTATGTAACTTCATCGTTTTGCAGGCAACCAATGTATGTAACAACCGATGTACATATTGTAACTATACATATCTTTATTTAACTTTGTGTACATATATTTTAATTTAGGGCTTGGGTCCTCACATATACTTCTTGCACTGGTAGATTGTTCTTGGATTATTCACAGGTTCCTCACCTTCACCTTCTTGGACTGCTAAATTCTTCTTTTATTGTTTACGGGTTTTTTTTAACTGAACTCTCTTATCACTATATTTTTTGCAACCCTCCTGACACTTGACTATTCTCTTCCCTTTTTTTTTAATTTCTCATGACAACCCATTTTTTTTTAAATTTATGAAATTTCAGGCTGACAACGTCCAAATGTCATTATCTTTTTAATCCAGCACAATATATTATAATCGAGAGGGTTGTATTGTAAACGTATGCGCAACCAAGTCACAGTAAGAAATGTAGGATATCACAAGAGAATATGCACTCCTATTGGCGGGAAAAGTACCCGCATTCTTAGTGCGCAGTGTAATCCGCCATCTTCTCTGGAAGAAAAATACTTCACGGTAGTTATTCGAGCGTTGTTCACTGTTTAACCTGAGGTGTTATTGACTTTAGCGTTTGTGGTTTGTGTCGAGATTAACGTTATTTTCTGTAAATATTTATTCGTAGTGTAGGACTTGTTTTTAATACATATTTAGACATATTGACTTTAACGTCATTAAAAACTATCATTACTATCATTATTACGTATCAATGTGAATGACCTTCCCATTACCATTACCATTATTGTGAATGAGGTATTACGCACCCCATTTGTTTATACAATCACTATAACATTAAAAATCAAACACCTATTTTGAAACAGTTTAATATTATCTATACTTATCAAGGGCACCAAATTTTCAGTCAATACCCCCTTATCAAGGTATATAATTTTTTCTTAATCCCACCTTGCGTTTCTTCCACACAAAATGGCGTCAATAGCCTGAAGGTCACTGAATCTGTCTTAAAAAGATTAAAAGCGCCAACAAGGAGTGCAAATTCTATTTGTTTGATATTCTGTGATATCACCGTCACGGCCGAGTAACCGAATACATACGAATATACGCGAAGTATAATAATAATAATATACACGTATTGTTTAGCATCCGCATGAAGCGCGCCAAATCAACATTTACAAATCAGTATTTTTTTAGTTATTTCTAAATCTTTTGACTGTATGTATAAAAATTACCAGTTATTGATTAAGTAAGTAAGGACGTCAACATTACATCACTAGCTATAGAACGGTACTTTTCTATATGTACATTTTTCTTCTTTGTTACGAACAAGCTTTGCTGATATACCCATAAAAGCACATTTAGCACCACCATAAAGCTGCTTAAAAGAATAGATGTTTTATAAAGAGACTACTGTAGCATTCGGTAGCGGTTATTAGACATATGTATACACGTAAGTAGATATGCATACGTACAAGACATGTTTTGTTATCAAGTTTGCACGTATATAGTCGGCTTTTCTGAGCCTACCATATATGAGGTGCGGGAAATATATATTTTTACAAATTTAATCTAGAAAGTTACATAGTTTGTTCAAAACAAATGCCAAGCTTACGACAAAGAAGTACTGAATATTAATGCCCGAAGGAAGCAGAATTCTTACATACAAACCTAATGCTTGTAAACTAATGCTAAGCTATAAGATCTTTATCTGTTCTCATGTAACTCTAATATATTATATATGTATTACGTATTATACATTATATACAGGGTATATTTGAAATAAAAGTAAAGACTATGAAAAATGGAAAGATATTATTTTATTAAACTTAAATCCAAAATATTTTGCGCAAATTCCTTCCCAGTCGCGAGAAAAAAAATGACAAAGATATTTATAAAATATTCGTTGCGCCACTGTGCTATTTTAACAAATATATCTCTGGGAGAGCCGGTGTAGTCATAGCTGACATTTTCATACGTTATCATATTGGTATTATTGAACTATTCATTCAAAGCTATTAAAAAAAAACTGACACGTCAGCGTTATCTCGTAGTTTTTATAACATCGACAGCTGCTTTGCGATGTCTTGCGATCGAGGTCAAAATGCCCGGTTCATAGGCGGCGCATATTACAATTTATGAGATTTTAATTTTGGCATTCGCGTCGTAATCGAACAAAAAGTTTTTGAATTTACATATATTCTACATAATTGTATCTTACCATTCTTAATAGTTTTTACTTTTATTTCAAATACACCCTGTATATATATATATAGAAATAATGAAATGTTGTTTCGGTTAAATTTAAAATCCTAACCTGAAGCGGAAATCCGCAACAAACATTCGCAATATCAAAATGTTTCACTTTGTAATTTTGCCAAAAAATGGTTTTAATACATATAACCAAACCAATTACATTGAAACAAAAATCTGGACTTTCAAATATTCAAATCCTGTCCGTTTTCTCAAACATAAAGCATATTACATTGCAAATCCTTTGAGAAATAGTAGTACCAATTCACCTTTGTCGTGTATAAATAATTCACTCATTTCTTCTGCAAACTGAATTCCTGGCGGTCTTAGTACGTTTACTGGGGGAGCTCAATTATTCATTTATACATTACCAAGTTTTGTACCTTCGAAACTCAATATAACCAATTTATATTTGAAGAGTTTAAACAGTGCATAAATATTATTCACGTATTTTCATTTCAAACGATCACCTTTGTGATCGTAAATATTTGTTATATTGCACATTTATTTGCCTATATCCACAATTGGCAAAAAGACTGTAAAGGTATCTTCCACCAAAAAGTGCTTGCAAAATTGTTTCAAAGTATAATTGAATTATATTTCTATTTATTGCGACCTAGTTACCATAGAATATTGGATGCAATCAATCATGCAGATACGACAAATTCTGTGCGATAAATTGCACTTAATTAGATAGTACACTTTAGGATCATATCTTACTTATTACATAATTTCTATATTATAGAGGAACCAATATAACAAGCATTAGTTTGACAACGTTCACAATTTTGAAATTAATGTACTACACGGATGTCAGTCTTTTATGTAAATGTGCTTTAAAATTTTTAAAAATACAATAATATAGAGCATCTAACGCCTTCAAAATTGCACCTAATATAGTTACGTAACTTTGATTTGATATATCGACATCAATTTAGCTTGAGCATTAACTTTTTGGAGAAGTTAAGTTTTCCTATCATCTACGATTGTTAGAGGTACTTTGCAAATGTGGTCTTTAGAAGTATAAGCTCACAACTGCGTCTGTTTTATTTCGTTTTCTCTAAACATTGAGCTCTTAATTTCTCGTCACGCACGCTATAGTGTATGTGACGAGAATAGTGCAAGAAAAATTTTTGTATGTATGTAGGTACATAAGTGTAGATTGTTAATAGCGTGTAGATCAGTCTACTCAAACCAATCACACTATTCAAATAAATTAGTTTTTTAATAGGCAATGCAAAAATTGTGTAGTAATTGCAAATCCATAATTATATTACACATTTAAAGATTTGGACCTTAAGGTTGCATTGAAAAAACATAGATTTACTTAGCTGTATTTAAGGTTAGCTATATATAAGCTTAGCAACTTATTTTCCCTTACAGTGCATTACACTACAATATAACACTCAATCCTATTTGTCTGCTTTACAATTAAACTCCCACATGTATTATTATTTACTTATTTCAACAATTACAACAACTATACAACTAATATTTTTAAAGCGTATTATCGGAGAAAGCACAAATGCAGTAGATTGCATAAAGCGCTTTTGCATAACAAGAATAGGTGGGTTTGTTCCTTACGTAGAAGCAATTTAGATGATAATTAAGTGATTTAGAACTTGTAAATTACTTTATACGAAAGGAAAGGAAAAACATCTACACGCTCATCTTACAGCACACTTTATTTTAATCGTTCAGTATTTTAACTACAGGGTTCGGCAAAACAATGTTACCATTTTTAATACTAAATATATTTTAATCAAAGAATAATATATTTTTTGTTATGATCATAAATTGATTAACTTACCTTTGGATTTGACATGTCAGTTAGTGACATTTAAAAAATGGATCGCTGGCCTTGACAAGCGAAAATTGTTGTTGTTGAAAAATTTGCAAATGTGCGGTCAATCACTGCAGTGCAACATGCATTTCGGCTGGAATTTGGAGACAGAGGAAGAGGGAATGCACCATCTCGACTGACCATTCGCAAATGGATCAGAAAATGGCAAGGGGAAGGGTCCGTTCGCAACAAAAAAGGAACAGGTCGAAGATTAGTCAGACATGCTGAAAATATTGAACGAGTGAGAAATGCGTTTCAACAACGTCCTAAACGTTCCGCAGAACGACACTCTTTAACTCTTAACATTTCGGAAAGAAGTCTTCGTAGAATTTTACACTTGGATCTACAAATCCATCCCTACAAGACGCAAGTTGTTCAAGAACTGGATGCGCGCCACAAACTTATCCTAAACGCTATTCAAATTAATCCCAATTTTCTAAATCAACTTCTGATGTGTGATGAAGCCAATTTTTATTTGTCATGTTTTGCCAATAAACAAAATAATTGCTATTGGTCTGACATAAATCCAAAAGAATTCATGGAAAATCTCTGCACAGTCCAAAGGTGATTGTTTGGTGTGCTGTTGGATCCATGGGAATTATCGGGCCTTATTTCTTCGAACACCGGAATGGTCGATCACTAACCGTAAATTCAGAACGTTATGTAGATATGCTGACAAATTTTTTGCAACCTGAATTGCATCGCCGAGGAATTGAAAATGTTTACTTCCAGCAAGACGAAGCCACAACCCGTCAATCGTTGGAAACTCTACGTAAATTGTTCTCTGGCCGTGTGATTCCGCGTTTTGGCGATATACCTTGGCCATCGTGTAGTCCAGACTTGAGAGCCCCAGATTTTTTTCTATGGGGGTACCTTAAAAGTAAGGTTTTCTCCGGAGCTATCAACAACTTAAACGGGTTAAAAAATCGCATTACTGAGGAATTTGAGGCCATTCCCGAGGAAATGCTACAACGAGTCATGGTAAACTTCTCTCAGCGTTTACAAGCATGCATTGCAGAAAACGGTGGTCATTTGAAAGATTTTATCTTTAAATAATAATCCAAATGTATATACATTAATTTAGGATAAGAATTAAAGTGCATTATATTTTATTTAAAACTATATTTAGTATTAAAAATGGTAACATTGTTATGCCGAACCCTGTATAACCGAGGAATAAATTTGACAAGCAGAATTCAAATATGTAACTAGTGTTTTTAGAAATTACGAACTACTTCCAATGAATGAATTTTATTGGGCAAATTCCATGTGCATATAGGTTCTGTAGTTACGATATATGTACATATGTACACTCATTGAAATTAGAGATTGGACACTTTGAATAGGTTGTTATATGGAAACTGTCCAATCTTTACTTTCCATTAGTGTACATACTCCGATATTGGTTGGCAGCTAATGAAAGCTGTATGCTGTAGAAAAAGTTGTTTTATAAATTGCTTATGAATATTTATTAGAATCCTACATATATTTACGGAAGATCTAAAAAGCGAAAACATGTCTAATCAACAGTTGCTGATATTGGAGTTTATATTGTGACGAAAAAATGCCTTATATGAAGATATAAATCGTATATAAAACAGAAAGAAAATGTTTGAATAAAACACTACGTCATCGGAAAGATAAAAGCGAGTTCAGAATTATTTAAATATTCATGATTCACAACCTCAAAAAAATTGAGAAAACGGTAAACGGGCAACGGTATAAATCAGTAATACACTAAATTATCAGAAACCGAGCTCAAAGCCTAAAATACAATGCGTGTAAAAGAAATAAGTTCATTTTGTGTAAAAAGAAAACGGAGCAAAAGGAAAAACGTCAATTTATTTATGAAGTCGAAATACTGTGCATTGAGATATACAGAGTCATTCAAATCGCACTGTGACAAGCTAGTTCTTCTATGTATATACAGGGTGGCGCATTAGTGCGCGAAGCTCGCTAAAAAAATATTAAAAAAAGATGTAGGTATTCTTAAGCTTCATATCTTAAAATTAGTTGCATATATACAAAGTGTTTTATATCGGCGTGCCAGACCTAACTTATATTTTTTAAGTAGAAGGCTATACTTTTTTGCAATTTTAAAATCTGCTCACTATTGCGAGCCTCTTTATATAGGGTTTTCTCGATCTATTATGAGTATTTAAAAAGTTATGACCGTTTTCATGCCTATGTTAGTTCTGGTAAGAAAAAAAATCTACGTCTTCTATTTTTGTTGATTTGAGAATTTAACAGAAAATTTCTTGTATACAAGGCTAGTCAAAACTCGGGTTCTTAATTTTCTCATTAAATTTAAATAGAACACCTATATTTTGTATGATATTTCGGTAGATATTTATCGACTCTTTCATTTTTGTTAACCATTTCCTATACCTAACTCTGTGGGTTTAGAAGACATTTCACACTCAAAATCAAAAGTGACTTCCTATTTAAATTCTATAAATTAACAAGTTACAAGCAAAATGTTGACCCATAACGTCAGTCCTGTATTGCAGTCGTAATTAGTTAAAAACATCGATAGTCCGAAAAACGTACCGGAACCCCATTGTGTAAAAATCGCATTCTTTGACGTATCTTCAGGGCACATTTTCCAATTATAGTTATAAACTCTTCTGAAAAAGTCCAAATACACTTAACTATTTAGTTGTCGATCAAAGAAACGTCCAATAACGTTATTTCCAACTATGCAACACCAAACGTTTAAAAAACCACATAGTTTGGCTATGTCTTGGGTGATGTGGTGATTGTCGGTAGAATAATAATGAAAGTTGTATTTATTCAGGCTTACATGTTTGGGAAATGTCGCTTCATCTCCAAAAATGAGATATTCAACGAAATCTATCCGATCATGGATTTGTTCCCCATTTGTAAACTGGACCTCTATGGGAAAATGTGTCGTCCAGCAACTCTTCGTGTAACTGAATGTGGTACGGTAGGCCAAAGCCACCAGATATTATTCGGCTTCTACTTGCTACTACTACTTACTAAAAAACAAAATATTTAACCTTGGTTTATGCGATAGTGACGCGTTTGTTCATTTTAAATTTGAAATATCTTCTAAACACAAAGAGTTAGGTGTAGGGCATGGGTTGACTCACCTTGTATACAAGAAATGTTCCTTTTGTTCAATTCGCAAAACAGCGAAAATAAAAGACGTAGCCTGGTTTGGCTAATGGTGCCAAAAAAGTCGCATATTCTTTTCTTGCCAGAATTACCTTTCTGAATACACCATATTTTAGACGTAAAAACTTTTCATAACTTTTAAAATAATCATAATAGATTCGGCAAACCGTATATGAAGACGCCCGCAAAGGAAAGCGGATTTTTAAAATGTAAAAAGGGAATAACGTGCTATTTAAAAGAATATGTTAGGTATGTCACGCTTTTATAAATCAGTCTACATACATGAAGCTAATTTTAAGATATGAAGCTTAAGAATGCCTAAACCCTTTCTCAATCATTTTTTATAATAATAATTTTCACAATGTCGGCTATATTGAGCTTCCACGCACTAATACGCCACCCTGTATACACGCACACTATTGATTGCCATCGCTCATAAGCAGCATGAAAAGAAATAATATATTATTAAATTAATAAGTTAGTATTTGATCGAGACCACACACACACACTCAAACTTTACGATACCCTTTAAATTGTACGAATAAAGAAAGACAATACACTTATATAATTAATTACTTTCTCTAAAGAAAGAATTTTTTGTTATATTACAAACGCGCCTCGTTGATACGTAATTACAATTCATAAGCTTTTTCCTAATTTTTAGGGGGTGATCGGTTGATTGACAAACAAAAAGGCTACACCGCACTGAGAAAACTGTGACAGCAAAACATTTTATTTAGAAATTTATACTTATGAATAGTATAAATTGTATTAAAATTACGAACACTGTGTTTAATGGCCAACAACAATTTTGTTGCTAAAATCTTAAAACAAAATGTTTTAAGATTAAGACAAAAGGTTTGCTACATTTGAAGAAATTTTTAAATAAAAATTATTTACAACATCTAGCAAAACTAGTTCATTGGTTTTTAAAAGTATTTATATTGGTTTTTAAATAAAGGTAGTTTCAATTTATGCACGTTGAAACACTAATGAAATGAGAGAGAGAAGGTTTAAGGCGCTCGTACGTAAAAAGAATGAGATGCAGTATGACACGGTCTTTGTATTTGTGAAAAGGTTTTGTAAATCTGTTAGTACAAATTATTGCTAATTGTAGTACAAGCAATTTACTTAAAGTTACTATAAAATATAGTAAATTGAAGTATAATAGGTACTTAATTTCCAGGAATAAATTTATTGTTAAATTTAGTATGCTATATTGCTGTCCTATATATAGCAATAAATTATACTAAAATGCAGTATATTTATACTTATAAATAGTATAAATTTTTCTCCGTGCGTATACGTCTTTAACGAAGCTGTAGTATTTTAACAAAATTAATTATACCCAAGCATGGGATAACACGCAGAAGCAATAAATACCTAATTTCAGGTAGGTGTATAACCTAAACCTTTATAAATCCTAGAATATTACATTTTGTGAGAATGTATCAAAGTTTATTATGTCATCGGTCGCCTATATTAACTTATACCTATATATTAGTGATAGCGTATTCAGAATGACCCATCTTTATGCATATACATACATGTCTAAAATATAATGCGAGGTATATTATGTAATCAATATAGCTTAACGTACTATGACATCCAACAATCATTAAGCTTGCGTTATTATTAAAACTATATATAGCACCGCGTAACCTATAATTCATTCAATTAATAGTCCTTTTATAACTTGTATAAATTGAAAATAAATAGTAGGAATAATATAATAAATTGTAAAACTTATAGTAGTGTAGACATATAACGAAATACAGGAATTAGTAGAAGTGCCATTAAATCATTTTTGATATTATTTGATCTATCGTAAACTGGGGATTGTGTGAGTACCTCAACAACTTAAAGTTATTTTCCAATCTACTGCTTTCTGCTTGTAAAATGAATAATGTGTGTAGAAAATAAAACAAAGTTTACACGATATTTCTATAAATTGCGATACAGGTTGTGGATATTTCATATTCAGGTTCATGAATTGGATGATCCATTCTGATAGCGTGCATGTTCGGTCGACTTCTGCTTGACTTCACTCTGTGAAATTACCTAAAGCAGTGCGATTCTAACCGAAAGCATACATATAAAACACAATTGAAAGTACTTCACCATCCGTATTACCTGTGAAATATCTAAACGCGTACGTTAATTTACGACAATTGAATTATTGTATTACACTAAAGCTGCGTAGAACCTTGATATCACTTGACAATCCTGTACCACCTTCCAGTATAAGATTTTGGAAAATAAGTGTGTGAGGAAAAAAAGTCAGACAAACAAGAGCAAGAAACTTAGAAGTCTGGAACGCAAATATAGTTGTTAAGGGTGCTTTATTTTAGACACAAAAAGCATAAGTCTGGAAATCGATTGACGACGAGATGCCCATGGAAGAATTCGTATACGGTGCTCTTCCACAAAGGCAGGTACTACATGCGCGACGTGCGGTGGAGCATTGTCGTGCATGTATAACCGACGTGGGCGCCGCCGAACAACGGGCCGCAGCACCTCATCTTTCGGCGATCCGTCATCGTCTGGTGTACACGGAGCACATGTATACGTGTTCCATATGTAAGAGCACTCCATACCATAATACCCTGCTGGCGGTGGATATGGCGTGGTTGAACGCATTTCTCGAGTAGACGCTCACCAGTTCGCCGACGAACCGAAATTCGCCATCAGCTTGGGCATGGCTGATCGTACCTTGATTTGTCGGAAAACAAAATGTGCCTCCACTCGGCAATCTAAGGATGCCCTGCGTTGACCTACTTGTAGTGTGTGCGGCAGTGTCCGGGAGTGAGTGGAAGCCGCTGCAACGCACGGCGCGCTCGCAAGCCACCTTCTACCAAATGCCCTCGAACAGTTCGTGTAGTGAGTGCGCCTTACCTTCCTGCTCGCCAAACGGCTCGAAGTTGTTTCTAGGACGACGCACGCGACGTTACAGAAGGGCACTATCCTTGCGCAGATACGTGTCGCTCGCGGCTGAAGGCGCGTACGTCATATCTCAGTCCATTCTCGCCATGCCCGTTGCACAGTCGACAAAGGTGGCTCGAGAAGGCACGCGATCTCATGGAAGAATACATCCGCCATGTGCATCCCCACGACCTTCCTCGCTCAAACTCGCTGAAGTAGCGCGATCAATTAGCCATTATGTAGTGGATACAACTACATACTACGCCTTCACACTACACTAAGAACGACCGGTTTCGCCCATCCCCGTTGATCTCCTGCATAGAATCGTCTATAGGAAACCTTGACGCTCTGTAAATTTTAGGGCGTTCCGTTTATACAGTGTGTGTTCGTCAATTATTTTCAGCAGTATATGTATCTTACCCAGAATATCAAAATATGATTTATACAGAGAATCTTGTTTGCAGTCAACTTGATGCATCCGCATTCTTTTCACCCCGGTGTCTCCAGAATGCAAGGAACAATTTTTTTTCTTTCCAGAACAAAATTGCTAAAAAATCGGCCTAATCAAAATTTGAAATCTCTAACGTGAACGTACTAGGTAACGTATTTCAGTATTAAGAACTTCATTTCCTGTTTCTACACAATAATATGCCTTGCTATGCACTAGCATGCAAAAAGTTTGTCAACGACCAATGAAATACGTTTAAATAACTTTGCACTAAATTAGTAGCGTTTACAATATAAAACTTTACGTTACCAGACTATCAAAATTCAAATTCATTTTATTTTAAAAGTACACCATTTACTTTGTATTTTATTTAAAATGTACTTTTGAAGTGTGGTCTAGAATAAAATACCTTCCAGGTGACCCAACGTTTCGCTCTACTAATTATTAAGGTTTCCTCTACTTTCACTTGTTATGTTTTCCTTATAGAACAGCACCAACTTTGTTGAAATAATGACTTGAGTTTTCATTAAGAGAAAAGTAGAACACCTACAAAAAACTACTTTAACACATTACTAAATGAATTGTGTAAGATACTGTCTTATAAAAGAATAAGCACCTGTTAAATTGAGATATTAAAGAGTGCCGAATAAGCGATAAGATAATTTGATTGACATTCACACAATGGTTAAAAAATAATGTGAAAGGTATCGAGACCTAAGCTCATATAAACTCTGTCAAGAATGATAGATCAATTTTATTTTTTTTACAGTCTTATACAAAACTTTTTCAAATATGTAGAACCAAATCAATAAAAATTAAGTATTAGATAAACAAAGAAAGGAAGGTAATCTGTGTGTCTCTAGGTAGTTATTTTAAATAGTATGTATTGCAAGTATTTTTAGATAGGTATGCAATTCCACAACAATAGTTTTTCGAACTTAAGTAAATTTTTATTGACTTGTAATATAAATATTGTATTATTTACTTCTTAATGTCAATTGAACTTTACTCGTAGCAGCAAATCTTAATTAATAGCAAACAATGCTGTCGGCTGTATACTTCACCAAAGCTCTAAGTTAGTTAATTGGTATATAAATAAGTAAGGTACGTTCGTTGTTTCGGTAATGTCTTCTATGTTTAATAAAGAGCAAACGTAAATTTGCTAAAAATACATGATTCTTACGAAATTGCTCACGATATTATTACAAATTCCAATCGCTTTGTTTTATGTAGATATAAATGATGCTAGATTTCTCCAAAAATGAATCTTAGTGATGGTATACTCTGTTTTTACTAAGAGGGACAGAACTGAAAATGACCCGCCAAAATCTAGGCTTACGACTGGTTTGTTGTCGGTAATGTTTATATTGCCAAAATTTGGTATTTCAGCGACGACATATTGTAGACACGGCTGAAGGAGTAAATATTTTTGTTACATATTTATCTAGTATTTTTTGTGCTTCTACAGTGTTTAAACAATAAAATCGGTATTTTAAAACTATTTGCTTGTAAAAATGGATCCACATGGTAATACAAGTGGACTATTGCCTCCAAGACAACGTGCACATTTGTCTGTACAGGAAAAGCAAGCTATACTGAACATGTACAAGAAAATTATTGGTGATAGTCCCACAATAAAGAAAACACAGATATCACTGCACATATTAAACACTTTAGATAACATACATACATACTTAGTCATAAATATGTTTCGAGTAGTAAAAGCGTTTCGAGGACAAGTTTTTACCGTTTTATTGGTGAATATAAAGCTAAAGGACTAATTTCACCACCAATTGTGTAACTACTGGCCTAAAAAATCCTACTGGTAAAGAAAGACGGTTTTGTTGTATTTACTACTATTTGAGGAAAGAAAAACAATCGATTACCACGATGAAATAGATGCCAATGCTTTTAAGGAGGGGCTCAATAATGCATCTTACCATAGCAGATAAAGGGAAAAAATACCACCAACTTCAACACAAAAAGCGGAAATGCAGAAATTATTACTTCAAAGACAAATACCGTTTGATACCTCCATGGTGTGACTAGAGTTGTTGGAAATAATAAATCAGCACAAAGAACATTACATACGTAGTGGACGAAATGTCAGAACAAAGCAACATAATTGTACTTACATTACGATCTTACCATTGTAAACTGAATTCTATTGAAATAGCTTGGACACAAATAAGAAATGAAGTAACTTTAAAAAATAACACTTTCAAATTACCTTTTTTAACCGCAATTGCAAATATAACCTCAGAAATGTGATACTTATTTAATGTACTACAAATACAATGTAAATAATGAAATACACATTAAAATTATTGTGCTTGTGTGTAATATGTTGTATACGTAAAATTTAGTTGAATATCGAAGTGTAAAAACAAGTAGGTACTTGATTTCATTGTAACTAATCATTAAAATTTACCGCCAAAATAGCTATCAGTTGAATTTGCCTAATATGATGCGAATTTAAACAATTTTTCCGCCTTAATAAAAGTATAGTAAGAATGAAAGAAGAAGGAAGAAAGTAAGTAACTGTTTTGAATGTACTTAATTTGTCAGTCTACTAGGACAATACAAAACAAATCGTTTTCCAAAGTACCTTCCATAAGAACTAATATCAACACTAATCTTCATTATTCCACAAAGAAAGATATATTGGTGAGAATATATTCGATTTTGTTTAAACGTTTACAGAAGTTAAAAATACTTTGATGTAAACTACTCCGTTAAATTATAGGATATGGAGATTTATAATAGCCATGTTTAAGCAATTAGAAACTACAAAAACCAGCATGATCCTATTGTTCTCATCAGAAATAACATTTAATTAAACGCGAATTAAAGTAATAACATTCTTTTTTATTTTTAGTTACCAAAGAAGCTAATTCAAAGCAAGTCCTGTTTCCTTGCTTTATATTAGGAGAATTTCTTTTCAATTCCTATTAAAATTAAATACATGAAGTAGGTACATTTTAAAAAGAATTGTTTGTCTCTTAGACCTAGAGATATCTGTATGTAGATTCAGGGAAAATGATTCTGATGGGTTTTTTGCTATTATAGTTGTTACAGAGTATTTAGAAACTACATGAGTATGTTGGAACTTCGGGATTTTGTGTTTAAGTTCTCTATAAACTAATTACAGTTTTTATTATTATTATCAGTTGCTTTAATATAATATCATAAGTTTATTATTTATTTCTTCCAATAATTGTTTGACATATGGGATGGAGAGGTATTTAGTAAGCTTTGGCAGTTAAATAGATTGTTACTAGATTGTAAACGACATGTAAAGGCTTGTTGCTAATTGTATTTATATTTGTAGAATAATTATTATGGACACGAATTCACACTAATTTTTATTACATACGCAAATAATGTAAATATTAGCTAAGCTAGAGAGTATGTATATTTTGGTTTCTTTATAATTTAAATACATACTACTACATACATTGACAAAAAAATTTACACGGTAAACAAAAAAGGAACATTTTTATAGTTTATACAACACCTGTGATAAATAATTTGAATTGCTAGAATGTGTGACAGTATACGCAACAAATACAACTACTTTGCCCGTCTCTCAATCATATAAGCTATTCATAATCTGCTTCCGTTCAAAGAGACTAGTGACTTGTAGATTACAAAACTATTACAAAATCGTTGATGGCACTGTTTACTGCTACGCTTTACTGAATTTATTAATTCTATCGTAGTCGATCGCTTTATACAGAGCAGTAAGCTACTGTATGCACCTATTATATTTTAGCACCTGCCATAAGGAATATTCAACAGCCATCGTTGTACCTACCAACGATCGTTGCGGTAATATAATATCAGGATCTACAAAGCAGGCGATGATAACAAAAACAACTCGGTAAGAGACACGTTCCACTACAATGACATACTACCCAGCCGCAAATAAACAAGGTCACGTCCTAAAGAATTAATCATGTTACATTTGTAAGTAATACTGAAAATGAGTATATATTCGAAACCATTATTTCAAAGAAAAAACGGTTGCACTAAATATCGTAAATTAGATAAGGGACGAATGTAGTTCGACGGAAAATGTCCTTGCAGTGTCCACAATTCGTTTTCTGTGCTGCAAGCAAGATTTTACTACATGCAGTATAGGAAGGATGAGTTAAATAATAGCTGTGTGATGCACAATTAACTCAAGTAGATAGTGGGCTCCACTCACTGCTTTGAAGCAATGCAAATTTCACTCCAGCTATGTCGCACTTTTAATTTCGCTAAAATTCTTTCGTCTCTGTACAATTTCCATTAAATCTTGCCAATAATATTCCTCGCTTTTGTAGAACTAATGCGCGTATGGTTTTAGAAAAGGCACATCGACCGTTCATGCCGTGGAGATGGCGATGAGAACTACGGATCAGTATAAAGGCAAGTGGTGTACGCTTGTAACAATTGATACATATAGAAAACCCTTTCAACACAACGTCTCATAGTCTGACTATAACAGAGCTTCGGCGAAAAAATACACCAAAGTATTTAGTAAACATGGTATCAAATTATCTAATGAACAGAAAAATAAAAGCAGGTCTGGACGAATACGTGGAGAATACGTGTATCGCAGGGCGCGGTACTGGGCCCTATTCTATGGAACATACTGTATGACGGCGTAGTGGGCTTAGAAATGATTACAGACGCTACATGCGTAGGATATTCAGACGATCTGGCACTGATAGTGAGGGCCAGACCCTAAGAAACACAAATATTTGCCTAAAGCGAATAGGTACCTGGATCAAGGAGCATAGGCTATCACTGGCACTGGACAGGTCTGAGACCATTATATTGCAAGGAATACGAAGCAGAGAGCAGATTAGTTAAGATACCGGTATACCTAGGAGTCACAAGTGACTGCTAAGCCGGAGAAGAGAAGGGCCAGTTTAGCTCGAATTATGCCGAATATCAAAGGATATAGCAGCCATAAAAGGGTAGTACTAAGCGGAGCTATTCATAACATTGTTTTACATGGAATTCCAGTCTGGCAACAGGCAATTCGAAAACACAAAAGTATAGGATGGCGCTTGAAAGGACACAGAGAAATGTGTTTTTGAGGGTGGCATTGGTCTTCCCTACTACATCCATGGCTGCGGTCCAAGTGATCAGTGGTATACGCCCCTGTAGACCTATTAGTGCTGGAAAGAAAGCGTAGGTATGCATGAAAATTGTGGGTTGGCCTACAATACTGTAGCTGAGTGCAACACACGGGGAGGACTGGTAAGCGCGATAAAACGACATCATCACTGCGGAATGGACTAAGCGGTTAATTCCGAATTTGAAACGCTGGCTAAACTGTAAGCATAGAAAAGTAGATTACCATCTTACACCAGTCCTAAGCGGCCATGGTATCTTCAGAGCATACGCTCTCCGCTTTCGGAATGATGCTACGGACACCTGTATGTATTCTAACAAGGAGGACACCGCTGTCCATACGATACTTGAGTGCCACAGATGTGCGTATGCCAGGAATTTGGGAAAACGTAGTGCACATAATGATATCTTCGGAGCCAAACTGGAGGCCAATCCAGCAGCTTGTCATAGAGATCACGATAAACAAGGAAAAGTAGGAGAGAGTACACGGCTAAGACAGCGCTTGCGAGCCAGTGACGTTTGGGGCAAGAATGCTCGTATGCTTATTTTTAAAATATAGTGACCAATTGTACACTAAGTAATCATGCGTATCTGAATAGTAGGTTCTCGTACCTTCTATAAATACCTTCTGAATGCTATGCTAATTCCGACCTAGAAGCTGTGTTATTGATCTTGGATGAACCTATAACTTCTATTAAAGCAACATAGTTGGCAACAAGACCGCAGAAGTACTACAATATTCATAAGTCAGCAATTTATATATTACGACGACATTAGCAAGAAGCTAAGATGATTTGCAGCGATTCTTTGGGATTCCACATACTTAGATAATTAAACGAAAATCGGAAATAACTGTAGCCTACTGAAATAACGCGCAACTCTCTAATCTCTGCGCGCCGCGCACAGTTCTACTAACTTGCGATGGAACTCGCTAGGCGGCGTATTGCGATGAGACTGTCATTTATCAGTAAGTTGTTATGGGAATGCGGAAGATTAATTATCTATCAAACACAGGTTGCTCCCGTTTGCAAATCAACGTGTGTGAGAGTGAACAAATTTCGACACCTCACCGGAGAAAGCGTATAGGTCAACTTCTCAGCCTCTCTGCGGACGAAATGGTGGTAATTCTGAAGAGGTCAACTTCCCAGCTCTTCCACAGAATACCAGGGGTGAGTGCTTGTATGGGGCCAACTATTCGGACTAACGGACAGGATGCGCGAAGCCCAACTTTTTCGGCACTTCACCTGCTGGCCAACTCCTCAGCTCCAATAGTCACGAAGGAAGGAAAGTGGTTCTGTGAAGGCCAACTTAATCGACACTTCGCCTGCTGGTCAACTCCTCGGCTCCAACAGAGGAAGAAAGAAACAGTGGTTTTCTAACAGTAAAACGCGGTCTTTATATACCCTGAAGAGTACCTTTTTATGGTATGACATAATTATCAAACTCGAATATATAGGTGAGACCACAACTATATACATATGTTAATACAACGAAAGAAAACAATTTAAAGATAAACATTAACTTGTTAAATAAACGGAAATTACTTCTAAAAATTGTTTTTCTTGCCACGAACGCCGGAGTTCGTTACAAACTGTGTAAGTGATATAAGCTGTTTCCCAATCTTAGTAATAATAGTCCAACTACATGTAGTATTATCTCGAATGTTGTATATTGAATTAGTTATACTTTTATTTTGTACAAATTACAAAATAATTAACAGATATAAATTGACATAAGAAAAATTGATTGACATAATCATCTACAACTGTTTTTCCATTCCATAGTTACATAATACACACTACTACTACTATATTA